>VNJU01000463.1:0-61926 GCA_008042675.1 Drosophila seguyi
GTCAAGGCCAAGATCCAGGACAAGGAGGGCATTCCCCCAGACCAGCAGCGTCTGATCTTCGCCGGAAAGCAGCTGGAGGACGGACGCACCCTGTCCGATTACAACATCCAGAAGGAATCCACCCTTCACTTGGTCTTGCGTCTGCGTGGAGGCATGCAGATCTTCGTCAAGACTTTGACTGGCAAGACCATCACCCTTGAGGTCGAGCCCTCCGATACCATCGAGAACGTCAAGGCCAAGATCCAGGACAAGGAGGGCATTCCCCCAGACCAGCAGCGTCTGATCTTTGCCGGAAAGCAGCTGGAGGATGGTCGCACTCTCTCTGACTACAACATCCAGAAGGAGTCCACCCTTCACTTGGTTCTCCGTCTGCGTGGAGGCATGCAAATCTTCGTCAAGACTTTGACTGGCAAGACCATCACCCTTGAGGTCGAGCCCTCCGATACCATCGAGAACGTCAAGGCCAAGATCCAGGACAAGGAGGGCATTCCCCCAGACCAGCAGCGTCTGATCTTCGCCGGAAAGCAGCTGGAGGACGGACGCACCCTGTCCGATTACAACATCCAGAAGGAGTCTACCCTTCACTTGGTTCTGCGTCTGCGTGGCGGCGCTCTCTAGATTTTCTCACCAAATACTGAAACCATAATCCAAATCTCATAAATTTGATCTTACCGCCACATGGCGTTGCTAAACACAAGTATTCAAATAAATTCAAAAATATATTAATCACTTGTATTGAGTATTCAGTTAAATAATAAATACAATTGGTGTGCTTAAAAATAACTTTCTTATTGAATTTTCTTGGGGCGACTGTAAATCTTTACTTTGTGGAAGAAACAACGAATCCATAGACTGCAGTTAAGAGTTCTCTTTTTGTAGTTTATTTATTTATTTCAATTATTATTAATTTATTTATTTAAAATTATGCATTAACATAAAGGGTCTTAGCTGTTAAGGCCTTCGTTCCTAGGAGGAAATATTTAATTTCCTTATGAAGGAGTCATTTCCGACCCTATAAATCATATATATTCTTGATCAGCATTAAAAACCGAGTCGATCTGGCTTAGTTTGGAGGAAAAATAAAATTTTTAATTTTTTCAAAATTTTATAAGGGGTTACATCATAAATATTGTCAAAAATTAGAAAAAAAAATTAAAATTTAAAAGTATGCAAACTTTATATGAAGATTAATAAACCGCATTAAAACTAGCATAGAAATGTTTTCCGAATTAAAATTAATGCTTTTTTGACTTTGTTATGGATTTTTTAAACTTTTATTTGCCCAAAAAAATGATTATAAAAATACATACAAATATACTCCATTATTGTTATTATTTATATTATTATTAGCATATATTGTTTTTTATATTATATTTTTAATGTAAAAAATAAAAACAAATCAAGTTTTCCAGTAAAAATACAGCTCCAGTTTAGTATATTTGCGGCGGCAGCTTGGTATTTGAAAGCAATGGAGCTGCGGGCACACTGGCCCATTCACATTTCGGCCCCCAACAGGTTCGCATCGAAATCCGTAAAGTAGGAGCCAGGAGCAGCAGGCAGACACAGACGCAGTCACCAACATGAGCAAGGAAATCTCGCTGGCCACCGTTAAAAAGCACAACACGGCCGATGACCTCTGGCTGGTCATCGACAACAAGGTGTACGATGTGACCAAATTCCGTTTGGAGGTGAGTGTGCTCGCTCGTTCCGCTTAAGAGTGACTTATTATCACATTTCCCCTGCATTATCGCATCTCCCAGCATCCCGGCGGCGAAGAGTCACTGTTGGACGTGGCCGGTCGCGATGGCACCAAGGAGTTCAACGACGTGGGCCACAGCTCGGAGGCAAGGTGTGTGGGCAAAGGCTGTGTTTCTGTATGCTTAGCCAAACGTTTGACTTTCGATCCATTTTAGGGAGATCCTGAAGAAATACTACATCGGTGACTTGGCTGCCGCCGACATTGTTAAAAAGAAGGGTCCACTTAGGTGAGCATTGCATACCATTTGACCCCTCCGCAAGCCATCGCCCTCCATCCGCATGTAAAAATCCATCCACCTGCTGCCATATTTATGTAAATAAAGGGACTGCCGCCTGTCTGCTGCTGCATTGCCTGGCTCGATCTTGTTATCTCCAAGGAAACTCTCGTTGCCGATAAGGGCGAGACGTCATTCATGCCACCACGGCTATGCATGATGAGCCTGGCCTGCTCGCATGGCGTAATCAATAGTCCATTAAGCATTAAGCCATTACTGCCGCCGCCTGTTTATGCAACCAATTATTCGAAGCCCCGAAAGTGTTACGCATGAAAAGCCCCAAAAAACCTATACCATTGCATGCCATACTAACTTAATTTCAAAGTTACAGTGTTTGTACACTGTAGTTGTTCAGTTTATGGATCTCTGAGGCTTGTTTCTTCTAGATTTTCCTTACAAAGTTGTGTTTTTGGTTTTAAAAATAGGTCTTTCTTGGATAAGTTACTGGGATTTGTGAATTACCGTGTTGTCTCTTCTAGATTTTCCTTACAAATTTGTGTTTTTGGTTTTTAAAATGGGGTTTTCTTGGGAAAGTTACTGGAATTTGTGAATTACCTGTACACTTTTATGTTTATAAGCTAATTGTTTACAAGAGGTACTTTATTTAAGGGTCAATAGATGTATATTTAATTGATAAAACTGTAATAATCCTTGGGTTTGATATTCTTATTTCCTCATTAACCAATTGCTTTTATTTCCTAACCTATTGCGTCCTCTCTCCCAGCTTTAAGTCCTTCTCCAGCACTAAAGTCAGGTTCTACAAAAGCTAGTGATGGGGTCATCTTGAAGGGGGATTCTTTGTAAGTTCCTGTAAATAACTACATGTGTGTGTAGAGTGTATATAATATATATATATCCAGAGTACACAGAGCACATATAATTATATTTACTAACCCTGCACGTTGTAACTTTCCACACTTTTCTTTGCTTTGGTTTTTTGATTCTTGGTTTTGTGCATCCCCCCCTTCCAAATCTAGTGCCACGCCCACTGAAGCGAGCAATGAGACCGCCGCCGTCCCCAAGCAATGCTGCATCTTGCATTAATCCCCCCAAAAATCCTGCTAACCAACTGATGCAAAGCAACTGATGCAAAGTTCCCCTTGTTTTCTTGATTCTCATCATCTGCTCTCTCTCTTTGTTTTTCTCTCTGTGTATTCCATATACCTATAACCATATTGCAGCTGCCGCCACATTGGAATGGCCCTGATTGCCGCCGCCATCGGCCTGACGCTGGTCTATGCGATCAGGCGCGGGGCTGCTGCTGCTGCCCAGAAGTAATCCTCGACGGTTTCGAGCATTTGGGACCTGAAACAGCTTCATTCCGTGATTCCAGAGTTATATAACCACCACAAATCGTTAATATTTCCACAATTTGATACCAAATAAACTGTAAAAAGCTAATATTTGATGGGATTTTACTTAGTAATCTGGATTTTTTAAGGAAATTAAAACTCAACATGCATATTTTCTGGTCAGAAAAAAATTCAAATTTATTTCTCGTCCTCCGTCCTCGTCACAAACTTCAGTTCAGCTTCTGCTGCTGCTGCTGTTGCTTTCTAATCTTTGACTTTCGATTTCCAACTTTCAGATTTTCAACTTTTGACTTTTGACTTGCGACTTTCTTTGACTTTTTCGCCTTTCTTCGACTCCCAATTCGTCGCGACTCCTGACAATTTTCAGATTATAAGTATAGAGGTGTCTGTATATATATTTATATATAACGCGATTAGTATCGATTTGCACTTAAAAGTAATTATCGTTGAGGATCAATGCCAAACGCACATCAACTTACTAAGATTAGGGTGCAGCTGCCTCTCCGCCAGCTGCGTGTGTGTGTATTACTTTAGGGTTCTGGCTTCTGGGTTTTCTGTTCTTCTAATCTGTTCTGATCTGTTCTGTTCGGTTCTGTTCTCGTTCCCGTACATGCTATATATATATAGTTATATGTTAGTTAGTGTTCTTTACGTTAGTTAAGAGGTTGTCTGCTGCCTAGTTCTCGTCGTACAGCGGCGTGGCATCGCCCAGATTCATCGAGTGCGGCGAGGTGTTGGTGCGCGGCGTACTCCGCACGGACACCTTCGAGGACAACGCTCCCGATCCATGGCCATGACCATGACCATGACCGTGACTGTGGCCATGGCCATGACCATGACCATGACCATGTCCATGTCCGTGACCATGTCCATGTCCGTGACCATGTCCATGATTCATTCCCATGCCGCGATTGTGCCCGCTGCTGCTGTGGTAATCATTGCCAGGCGTTGAGTTATAACCGCCGCCACCTGGACCCATGCCCATGTTCATGCCCATTCCCTGCTGCGAATGATGGTGGTGCTGCTGCTGCTGTTGCTGCTGCTGCTGCTGCTGTGGTTGGGGCCTGCGTCTTGCCCAGGAATCATTGGCCAGCTGCCAGTCGAGGTTCTCTTTGGCACGCTGCTGCTGGTGATGCTGCGGCTGCATGTTGCCGCCCATATTGTAGGCATTCGAACCGCCACTCCCACCGCCGCCCATGTCATAGTAGCTCCTGGGCGTGTTGCCCGTGGCGGAGCCGCCGTAATGCTGCATCTGGCTGGACGACGACTGGGAGCTGGGGCTGGGCACATTGTGGCCGTAGCGCGGCGTCTGCGAGGCATGCGGCGTGTAGGGCGTCATGAACGGTGTCTGGCCGCTGGGCGTGTACGGCGTATTGATGATGGCTCCAAACGTGGGCGTCGACGTCAGACCACCGTAGTGGGAGGAGGCCGAGGCTGACGCTGCCGCTGCTGCCAACGAGGCATTGGTTGTGGCGCCGTAGCTAACAATGGAATGGGATACGGAGTAGGCGCTGGAACCGCCGCCGCCACCGCCACCTCCGCCGCCTCCGCTGACGCTGGAGCCGCCTACACCGCCGGAACTACTGATGGCACTGCGCGGCGTGCCGCCCAAATTGGAGCTGAGGCTGTACGGCGGCTGGGAAGAGGAGAGTAACGAGGCGGAGACCGCCGGCGGAGGACGCATACTGTGCATGCCGTGCAGCGGCGTGGAATTCAACCCGGACGAGGTGAAGGCCGGCGAGGCGGTCGGGTCCAGCCAGTGTTCCTTGAACCAACGCAGCAGACTGTTGACCGAATCGAAGATTTGGCCACGGAAGCGATATCCCTCCGGCATCACCGTCACATACTCGTGGCGCACCTTGGTCTTGGGCAAGTAGGACAGCAGGAACTTGCCGGGCATGCTGCGCGAGGCCGTAAAGAAGTAGTGTATCTTCTTTGGATCGCGCGTCTTCTCGTCCCGCAGCACCTGCTCCATAAAGTCACGCTCATTGACATTCGCCGGCGCCGTGTTCGGCTTGTAGTACTTGTACTGGATGAGATCGCGGGCGGCCACGGCCATGGGGTTGATGTGCCGGGCTATGATCTCGTCCAGATCCTCGAACTCCTCGGTGCCGATCCACAGGCTGCGTCCCAAACTATACTCGTTCTCCTTGCCCTCCTCGCGCACATCGATGTGCTGGAAGATGTCGTCGGCCACCTTCCAGGTGGCGGTCAGATGGTCCTTGGATTTGCTGCTCGGCCGCATCGCCACCTCGCCCTGATCGGCCTCGGCCAGCATGGCCACCACCTCGGCGTACGACTTGTTGAAGAAGCTCGGATGGGCAATGACCCGCCGTGCGTATGTCTTCCGCTTCAGCGCCTTTGCCTTGGCATCGCTGGCCTTCCGATTGTCCAGTTCCTCGGTGACAAAGTCATAGAAGGCATCCCGCCGTGGCCGCCACTCGTTATTCACATCCTTGAGGTCCGCCGTCTTCGAGGAGCAATCGACCGAGAAGCGATCAATGTCGATCTTGATGATGCGCACATGAATCATCTGGGAGACGCGGACGCGCTCCTCGGGATTGCGCACCTGTTTGTCGGACAGATTTTTGATGTGTATAAAGCCGGGCAGGCCGTTCTCTAGCCGCACACGTACTCCGGACGCCTGGCCGGGACAGGCGTTGGCATCAAAGTGATTCCACACCTCCGACAGTTCAGGGAAGTCGTCCTTGTGGCAGAAGGGGCACTGCCAGCTGTCGCTGGTATCGATGCGCACGGGATTCGCGTTGTCCAGCTGCTCGCCCTGCGGCCGACGGTACGTGAAGCCGGTGACCATGGCCGTCACACATTTGCCGACGTAAAAGGAGTCGGGTGTCTCCTTGGTCAGCATATCGAAGAGCTCCTCGGCACTGGGCTTGGTGTACTCGGTGCGATAGTCCTTGTACAGGCAGCTCAGCTCGTTCCGGATGTCGTACAGGGTGATGCTCTTGCTGCCGAAACCCTGACGCTCCAGCTCCACGGCAAAGGCGTCCAAATCGAGATCCTTGAGACGTTCCGGCGACTCTAAAATCTCCTCCAGAGCACCGGCCGGATTGGTCTCCTCGTCGTCGTACTCCATGGCATCGATGGCCATCTTCCGGGCCCACTCGTACGTCTCGGGATGGACACGCGACCCGTCCAGCACCTCGACATACGCCTCGGTGCTGTCGCCCAGCGACGAGGTGTCGATCTTGATGAAGCCGCTGCAGTTGATGAAGACCTTCGGTCCCAGGTGGCACACGGTGACCAGCTGGGTGCGATTCTCCAGCCGCTGGTTGCTCTGCTTGAGCAGCTTCAGCAGCGCCTGACCCTTGCGCGGCCCCAGGCCGCAGGTGTACTGCAGCAGGTTGGTGGTGCGGGCATTCTGCACCATCAGATTGATGTCCAAGCCCACCTCGCTGGTCCGGTTAATGAACTCCAGGCTGAGCTGCTCCAGCAGCTGTTCGCGCGGCACACGCTCCTGCAGCGGATGGTAGCGCAGGCAGAGGATCTCGTCGTCGGCATCGCACAGCTGCGAGTACTCGACGAGCGGATCCTGCATCTTGCGGGCCAGGGAGACGGCCTGCTTGAGCAGCGCCGGATACTCCTTGAAGTCCGACTCGCCCTTCTTCGAGTTGGCATAGATCTTGGCCAGCTCGTTGTCGATGATCTCCACCTCGATGGGCGGAAACTGTTCGGATGTCTCCAGCTCCTTGAGTATCTCCTTGATGTCCGCCTGTATGGTCTGGGCGTCGCGCGATTCCGCCCCGATAACCACAATGTGCGGCTTCTTCATCTTGATAAAGTCGCTCAGCTTGCGCAGATCGGCCAGCTTCTGGGCCTTCTCCTCGGCATTGTGCGAGTTCTTGCGCTTGAGGATGTTGGGGAGCCGCAGATAGTCGGATATGTCGCCCTCGACAGTGGTCACGGCACAGAAGGCGGCCACCGATTGGTCCGGATCGTAGGCCAGCGCCAGCACCCGAATGCCGCGCAGCGTGCTCCACTCGTCGTAGTTGAAGTCAGCGGGCAGCTGCGGCTTATACGGCGCCACTTTGAGCCACTTGTACAGCTTGGCGGTGCAGGAGCGCAGCACAAACTGTTGCGCCTCCTCGTGCAGCGTGGCGCGCAGCTCCTTGATCAGGTCGGGGATGACCCACTTTTGCAGCGCCAGCTTCACGCAGTCTGCACGCAAAGTATTCCACTCGAGGACATGCTTGGAGAACTGATCGAGGTGATACAGGGCCTTGGCCTCCTCCACATAGTCGCCGGGCGGGCCGTTGGCATTGGCATTGCCCTCGAACTCCTCGAGAAACGTGATCTCCAGCAGTTTCTCCTCCTCGGCCATCATCAGTTTGATGAACTGATCGCCAAAGAGATCGCCCACCGGCTTCTTGGCCACATATTTCATCGGATACACCGGCGAGTTCTCGTCGATCAGCACCATGCCGTTCTTGGTGGGCCGAATGTTGATTCGCGCCCTATCAAAGTACACTTCCCGCATTGTCTTTCGGAGCAGCGGCTCCTGGGCCAGCTGGCGGGCCACCACATACTTGGCGGCGTGCAGCACCTCGTCGACGGTCATGAAGCGCGGCGACAGATACTGCTTGGCTAGCTCTGTGGGCCCGAGACTCTCCTGGGTGACCTCGTTGCGCTGGTAATTGTCGCGCAGATTCTCCGCAAACTGTTCCGGCGTGAGGCCAAAGTGCTTGGCAAAGCCACAGATGCCCGCCTTGCGGAACACCGCATAGGGACTGCTGTTGGGCGCCTGCTTTAGCTGATCGTCCACTTGCTCCACCTCGTCGTCCTCGTTCTCCGGCTCCGGTACTGCAGCTGGCGCTCCATCTGCTCCCGCCGCCGCTGTCGCATCCTCACCGTTCTCGGCAGCCGCCGCCTGGCGACGTGCCTTGGCCTCGCGACGCTCTTGGAGCTGCTTGCGCCGCTGCTCGGCCTGCATGCGCGGAAGCTCGTGTGAGTAGTTGAGCAGAAAGTACATGTGCACATCCTTCAGCTCCTCCATGGACTGGACATCGGCCAGGCGCTCAAAGTCACTGTCCGGCATCAGGCGGACATCGTCCGGCAGCGGCTTCTCCGGATCCGCGCACAGCGTGTCCAGCTGGAACTGTCGCATCTTCTCGAAGAGAACCTTTAGCTTTCGCTTGCGTTCGGTGAGCTGACACCAGCGCTCGTCGTAGTAGTAGATCTTCCACAGATCGTCAATGTTTAGCTCTGGCTTCACATACTCCTTGCGATAGAAGGCAATGAAGGGCACCTCCAGCTGCTGGTTGCGTATGAATTCCAAAGTCTGCTTGATCTTGTTGACGGCCGTCGGTGGCTTGCGCAGCTTCTCGCGATTGTCGGCCTTCTCCTGCTCGGAAACTGTTTGCTTGCAGAATGCAAACTTGTAGATCCAATCGGCCTCGTCGTCCAGCTCGTGGGATCCCTCATAGACCGGTGTGACGGGCACCTGGCGCAATTGCATGCGCTCGGGTATGTCTGTCTGGCGAATCTCATTGTCCAAATCGGTAAAGTGACCGCGCTTCAGTTCGCTCGGCTCGTAAATATCGAATATCGTCTTTTTCGCCACCTTCTTCTTGAGCGCCTTCTTTTTCTTGACGCGCGACTCCTCGCCGGCGCCCAGGTCCTCGTCGTACTCATCGCCCTCGGAATCATCCTCGTACTCGTCCTCCTCGTACTTGGAGAAGTCGTCGTAGTCAAAGTCCACGCCGAAGATGTCCTGGCCCTCCTGCAGGGATCTGTTTTATGCATCGGATATAGATTATAGCAAAGATTATAGCCAGATAGGATTGATAGAAACGTACGCATCTGTAAATATGGGTCTTCGCTTCTTCTTTTTCTCGGCTATGGGACGTCCATTGTCGTCCACAATAAAATCATCGGCATCCGACTCGGAGTCGTCCTCCCCAAAGTCATCCGCCTCCCGGGGACTCCGCTCGCTGCGATGCTCAACGCTCTAAGGGATTGGATATTAGATGAGAAAATCTATGCTCTTTTAGAGGTAGTTACCTCATCGTTCTCGTCAAAGAGCTGCTCGGCAATCTGTTCGCGGGCCAGGCCCTCGTCTACATGCTGCTCCTCGCCATCGCTTTCATTGTCGTGGATGCGACGCAGACGCTTAAAACGCTTCTGCAAAAAGAAAAGAAAAGAATGCAATGAAGAGGATTCGAAAGGTTACTGGTAAAAGCTGACACCTACCCGCCTCTCGACTTTAACGCCCAGATTCTCCTCAATCAAATCGTAGTCATCGTCCTCGAGCCGATCATCCAGATCATCGTCCTCGTGCTTTTTACGCTTCTTGCCGCTACCGCCGCCACCCTCGTCGTCCCCACCGCTGCCGGTGTCCGAGTCATCGCCACTGCCGTCATCCTCCTCGATGGGATTGTCGTCAATTAGATCCTTGAGCTCTTCGCGCAGCCGCTCCTCGTCATCTGTTTCCGGTAAATTGTAGATAACAAATTCAGAATGGGGGGAATACATCGGGATCTTAGTGGCTGCTCATCGTCAAAGAGGAAGGATGTTCCAAAATTTAAAAGAGCGTTGCCGTTATGCCAAGTGCTCAACCCTAACACAGTGATTTTTCTACCTGTCAAGCTGTCACCTGTTCATCGGTTTCATTTCGAGTCCTAGTAAGCTTTGGGCACTTCTTTTTGCAACTTTTACCGCTAATCGGGAAACGTTAAATTTCCAAGAAAGAACTGGAAGAATTCTTAGAATGGAAGAAGTATGGAAGATCCCTCTACAAAGGCTATGACACGTCTGTACATGTTCGAAAGGACACTCCTGGCCTACACTCGCCTTAAAGCAGGCACCGATCGATCGGTATACGAACTTAATTGCGATTAAAAGATTCTTAGAAGGGAATTAAAGTGTAATCGCAACATTTATTCAAATTACCTACTTTAAAAATGTGCGATTTGCGAATGGGAAGTCAAGAGACTGGGATAAATCCATTGATGGCTGCCACATTGATTATTCCCACAGAGCTGCAGCCATAAGACAGTGATTTTGATTGCAATTTCTGGAAGAAAGCGCGGAGCTCGCTGCGCTTTTAATTCGCCGCATTTCGCACACATTGAAACAAAGACACATACGTGTGAGCGAGGCGCTGCGCTAATTGTTGTTGGTGGCTGGCCCATGGCCACGGTAGCACGGTAAAAACACAAGACCTAACCTCAAAGTTGTAAACAAAAAAAAAATACGGGGGCAAAGCGGGGATGCCCTTTGCCGCGCTCCCTGCAGATATTGGGGCATTGTGCGGCATTAGTTTTGGAACATTTGAAAAATCCCACAGCCCGGCAAGATCGCGAGGCGGCTGCACAATTTGTTATTGTCGGGCAGCGCGGCCCCAGCTCGCCGCGCTGGATAAAAACGCACCTTCTTCCTCCTCGCTGCTGTCGGAGACCGCTGCCTTTAACTTTTTAAGTTTCTTGCGTTCATGCACATCCAATTCTTCCTCCTCCTGCAACGAGAAAAGTCCAAGGAAAATGCAATATATATATATATTTATATATGTGTGTATATTTATCGCGCACAGATATACACACATATACACATAGTACGTACGCGCGCCTACAACAGAACGCAACGCAACGCAACGCAGCGAAAAGTCTGCATTTGAGCGGCGAGTGTGGTCTTACCTCCGATTCCTCGGCCTCGGAATCCAGAAATTCGGCCATCGTAATAAATTAAATAATTAAACTATATGCTTAAAAACGAATTTAACTTAAATTAATGCACAATAAACGTCTCTTGCAGTGTCACAATAAAAAAAAACGCGAAGAAGCAGAAGTTAGGGTTGTTGATAATATATCAAAATATCAATATATCGATATATTTATATCGTCATATTTTGTTGGGCAAATATCGATATGGCGATATTTATTTTTGATATTTTTTACATGGTCAATATAAATTTAAAAGCAGCAGAATAACTGATATTTTAAATATTAATATTTTTATATTGATACGATATTTTTAAAATAACCGACAGCCCTACAAAATTGTGGGTGGCTTGCCAGTGTTGGTTAGCGCGCGGGCCAGCGTCAGTCGGGTATATGAGTGACCAGTGCATACCGGCACTAAGGCTAGGCCAGAGCCAAACCATCGCCGTTATCGATAGTGCTGCCATCGAAGTTTGCACAGCTCTAGCGAAAATTTCATGCGCCAAAAACATAAACTAAAGAAGATTCGTCGAAATATCACAGATTGAGTGGCACCTACTAGCCAACTGGAACTTCTTAGTGGATAATTAAGATCGGGGCAGCGCGACAAATTGAAAGCTTCCCCACAAAGTGAATTCCGCGAGAACACATCGCTTGGTGCGCCGTTTCCACTTTCAGGGGGGCGGGTGGCCCACAAAGAGAGCAGCGGAAACTTTATAGTACAGCCGATGCTGCGCTGCGGAGAAAGAAGAAGAGCGGCAACGCTGCAGTGTCCACGGCTGATAAACAACAAAAGGCAGAAAGCAAAATCCAATTAAATTGCAGTTAAGAAACGTCAGAATCAATTTAAAAGTGCAGCGTAGAAGACATGCTCGGGAGAAGAGCGTAGGATCAGTGGCAATAGCACAAGAGACCGCATAAAATCGCAGAAAATGCAGGTAAGCAGTGTGTGAGAGGAAACCAAAACAAGAAAATCAAGGCGTGCTTCCTGGCGTGCTTTTCCCTGGCCAGAAAGAAACCCAATTAATGCTTTTCTCTCTCCCCCGCAGCAAATGGACGATCCGCCATCGCTGCCCGTGGGCACGGAGGTGAGTGCCAAGTATAAGGGCGCCTTCTGCGAGGCCAAGGTCAGCAAGGTGGTGCGCAACATCAAGGTAAAGGTAGCCTACAAGCAGGGCCTGGGCTCGGGCATCGTCTCCGACGACGCCATCAAGGCTCCCACCGGCCAGTTGCGCGTGGGCGCCGTCGTGGAGGTGCGCCATCCGGATCGCAAGGAGATCGTGGAGGCAACCATAACCAAGATTCAGGATTGCTCCCAATATACGGTTGTGTTCGATGACGGCGACATAACAACGCTGCGGAGAACGGCCCTGTGCCTGAAGAGCGGGCGGCATTTTAACGAGAGCGAGACGTTGGATCAGCTGCCGCTGACGCATCCGGAGCACTTTGGCAATCCCGTGGTGGGCGGACGCCGGGGACGGCGGCGGGGTCAGCTAAACGAGGATAGTTCCGATGACGATGACGAAAGCGATGCCAAGGAGGTGGTCAACGAGAAGGAGGAGAATATCGGCAAGGTGGTGTGCGTGGAAACCGAGTCCAAGAAGAAGGACAAGGAGAAGTGGTTTCCCGCGCTCGTAGTGGCACCCACAGCACAGGTGAGTTGGAAATTTAAGGAATACTTTTATACAGAAAGTAATAATGATTGATTATTGCTTTCCCGCACTTAGGCCACCGTCCGCATCCGCGTGAAGGACGAGTACCTGGTGCGCTCGTTCAAGGACGGCCGCTACTATACGGTGCCGAAGAAGGAGGCCACCGAGTTCACCCGCGAAGTGGCTAGCAAACAGGATGTGCCTGCTGTGCAGGCGGCCCTCGAGTTCCTCGACAGCAGTATCCTGCCGCCGCACTGGGACCGCGACTCGCTCTTCGGCCTCTCGAATCTATCCAGCGACGACGAAGGCGAAATCGACTCGGACTCCTCGGACGATGAGCCGCACGAGGAGAAGGATCGCTTTGTGGCGCAGCTGTACAAGTACATGGACGACCGGGGCACGCCCCTTAACAAGGTGCCGTCCATTCAAAGCCGCGACGTCGATCTCTATCGGCTCTTTCGGGCGGTTCAAAAGCGCGGCGGCTACAACCGCGTGACCACCCAGAACCAGTGGAAGTTGATAGCCGTTCGCCTGGGCTTCACGCCGTGCACGGTGAGCGTGATGAATCTGGTGAAGCAGGCGTACAAGAAGTTCCTGCAGCCGTACGGCGACTTTCACCGCAAGCTCGGCTGCTCCATGCTGATGACCTCCAGGAATTCCAACCGCAGCAAGGGCCGGAGCCTGGTGCGCGCCAATTCGGTGGCCTCGCCCAAACCCACAGAGACAACGAAGACGGAGACCATCAGCAAGTTGGCGCAGCCAAATCAAACAAACGTGGCCGTGGCCTCGTCCTCAACGGCAGCTTCAAGCTCAGCAGCCACAGCCTCTGCCACACCGGTTAGAGCTGCGTCCACAGCCTCCCAATCGGCGGTCGAAATGGAGTCGGAAGACACAAGCGAGTCCAGTGTTGTGGTCGACTTGCCGGCCAAGAAGCAGAGGAAGGGCTCGGCGGCCAGCAGCAATCAGCAGGGCAAGGTCAAGACCCTGGTGGAGAAGTACGAGGAGAAATCGACGGCAGCACAGGCTTCCTCATCCACTGGAGGAGCCGGCGGAAGCGGAGGAGCAGCTGCTGCAGCAGGCCCGGGAGCCAGCGGATCGACTGATCGAGCCACCACAACACCAGCTACGTCGGGAGTAGCCGCCGCCTCCTCCTCCTCCTCGGCCTCCTCCAGCAATCCAGCCGCTTCATCGTTTGCCCCAGCCGCAACCGGCGGTGGCGTCTCAGCAGCATCTGCTGCTGCATTCAGCAAGGACACCGAATCGGACCTGCCGCTGGCCAAGATCAAGGCAGCGGCAGCAGCGGCAGCGGCGGCGGCCGCAACCCGGAACAACAGCATGGAGAAGGAGACGAACATCAGCTCGGGCAGTAGCGCCTCCGCCTCCAGCAAGGCCAATTCAGCGGAGATGCAGCGCAGTCGCGATGTGTCGCCATCAGGTGAGCGAAAGGAAAAGAATTTGAATGGGAATTTATTTGTAAGATTAGGAGGGAGACCCCCATCTGGGATAGGAGCTACTCCTGTCTTTTATTTCATAAGAATTAGAAGAATCCTCCAAGCAAGTCTGCCTTGGCAGCTAGACAACCTTAACCTTAACCCTGTGATAGGCATTGGCCAGCACACCGCGCAGATTCCAGATGTTTTCAAACTTCTCCGGCTGCACGTTGTACGCCGAGTCGACGGCCTTGGCCCAGATCTCCACATCGCCGTCGCCAGACTTTCGTTGCGCCTCGGAGATGGGCAGGCGAGCGGTCCACAGGGACCAGCCGTAGTGCCGGCCATCGGGACTGTCCTCCTGCTCCAATTCGGCCACATGCCAGCTCTTACCCTCGTCGCTGGTCAGATCCACGCGGACTATCTTTCTCCCACCGCCGCTCCACGCGTATCCCCGCACTGTGATGTGTCCGTCGTCGTCGTCCGGCCTTACCCTGGCTCCCGGCTGCGGTGTACAGATGGCCGAGGTGACCGGCATCGCCTGAATGGCATCCGACTTGCTAAAGTCCACCGTGTCCCAGTCGGTGCTCGGGCTGAAGCCCTTGTAGTCGTTTTGCTGCCAGTGCGAATCCGACTCCTTATCCGCCACCACAATCCTCGTCAGCCACTTGACATTGCGTGCTCCCACGGTGCCGGGTACAATCACCCGGATGGGGTAGCCATGATCGCGGCTTAGCGGCTCGTCGTTCATTTCGTAGGCCAGGATTACGTCGCCGCGGGGATCCAGGGCCTTGGACAGGGGTATCGATGCCCCGTAGGGATGGGAAGTGGGATCCAAATCGGCGCCCTCGAAGATGACGTGCTTGGACTCATCCGGCTGCACGCCCTGCTCGCGCAGGACGTCGCAGAGTCGTGCTCCGGACCACTTGGCATTGCCCACGGCACCTGCGCCCCACGAGAGACCTGAGAAGGGGAAAGAAATCCAATTAAGTGGCAGAGATTCCCAACTGATTCACTCACCCTTCACCGCCTTGACCTTGGTCATCTCGGAGCGTCGATTGCCACCGCACATGATGGCCGCCGTAACAGTGTGCTTGGGCAGTGCCTTGATCCCCGCCAGACTAAGCGTCAGCGGTGCCTTTTCCGACGTTCCGCTCTCAATTTCCAGCTCATACTCCTCGGCGCTTATCACCGGCACAGGCAGGTGGTTGCGCACGTAGAAGAGCTCGTTGGGCGTGAGGAACTGCTCGGCCAGGAGTCCGATCGGTGGCTCTGCATTGAAGGGTCGCTTCGAGGCGGGCTTCAGCAGGGCGTGGCGCTGAGGCTCGTGGGCCCACGGCGAGCCCAGCTCAACCTCGGCAGCAGTTAGCTCCACTCCCTCCAGGTTGCCAATGCGAAAGCCCTCGAGCAGCTCCAGCACCTCCAGGGTGTTGTGCTGCTGATAGATGGCCCAGAACGGGTCGATGGCACTGCCGGCGGCCATCAGGATCTTGTCGCCGCCCGGATGGTTGTCAGCAAAGGTGGTGACATCGTAGACTCCCAGGCCGTAGGTGATCCAGATACCCTTTTCGGCGCAGTTGTGCTGCTCGACCTGGTCGGTCTTGTAGTTGGGCAAATCCTTCCGGTGGGTGACATGCCAGAGGCGAGCCCGAGCCTCCAGCTCATCCTCGTTAAGCTCTTTTTGTGCCTCGGCCAGCACGGGTGTGGGCCCGGCACTTAGCCAGTGGTAGCCCAAGGCCAGGCCTCCTGCCCAGTAAGCGGCATACAGCAGTCTCTCCGTTCTACTGCCTGGTGAGTTCCATTTGTGGCTTTCCTGCTTCCACTGCTGCTCACGGTTGTCATTGTTCCCGCTGCTTCTGGTGGTTGTGGTGCCCACAAAGCGTCGGTGTGGCCGGTTGTGGTACACCAATCCCCTCAAGCTGTGCCACAGCAACCGCATGGTTATGTAACAGCCCAAAAAACCCAAGAACGCTTTTCGTTTCGCCCGGCGAAATCTGTATTCCCCAAGCTGCCGGTGCTATGGCTCTTCGGCGTCTGCTTCTGCTGTGGGCTGTGGGGCGCGAGCCTGGATTTCGTGGCTTTCTATTGATACAAATGCTATTTGTTTAGCGGCGACATTGGCCCCGGCACCCTTTTGGCCCCCCGGTGAGCTCAGCGTTGGTTTAATTGATAAGCAATCTCCAAAGTCGCTAATTCTGGCCTGTTTTTTATGTTTTCCTTTTCCTCCTCTTCTTTCGGCACTCACGCGAGTCACACCTGTTTTTTTTTTGCCGGGGGCACCATCGATAGAGCTATCGATAGCTGCCGATATACATATGTGCGTAGCGTATATGTTGCGTGTGGGAGTCATCGGCAAAAGTAAATAACCAAAATATGAAATTTAATCAGGGAATTAAAGTTAAAGTAATAAAGGAGAAGTGGGTTGATGTATATACATATATTTACGATGCTTATGGAGACACTTCCCAACAAACACTTGTTGCTGTGTGTTATTTTTTTGTTGTGTGTTTTTGTTTGTGATAAGGAAAACGGTACAACGGCATCTTCTCTCTCGCTCGTATTCATTATTTACTTGTATTTACATATATATTTATATGTGCAAATAAGTAAACAAATGCAAAAAAGCGGTTAAACAACTTTTACTGGTCTATATAAGGTGGCTTAGGCATTTTTTTTTAAGTTGTTTTGCTATTATTTTATATGATTTAATAACTGGGAAAGTAACTAATTGCCTCTCTTTTTAAATGAGAGGGAGAGAGAGAGAGGAAGAGAGCTTTTGAAAGGGTCTTTTAGTTAAATGAATACGAAGTTATATACCCTTCCAAGTGTTTTTATATAATAAAATAGGTTTGAAACATTTTTGATTAAGGAACAATTATTATGTTTTTTAGATTATTTTTCTATATTTCAAAAGCTATCCAAAATAACAAGATATGTTATAGATCCACTCCCGATCTAACCTTTTTACCACATTTACAATAAAAATCAGAGGGTTAAGAGCTTAAATTGGTTGAGAATTATAACTTAGAAATGCTTCAGTTACTTCTAAAAGTTACCCAAGTTCTTCCCAAGGATCTGTAGAAATATTTACCCAATATATTGGTTTAGATACATGTCTCCCATATACTATATACTATATCCTATACTCATCTCCCTTTCCTTCGCCTTTATAGTTTCTGGTGGACCGCCTTCCGCTGCGGCTAGCGGCTCCATCGCTCCGGCTGCCAGTGCCCAGCCGTCGTCCACGAAGAAGGAGAAGCATCAGCGCACCAAGCAGACCGACAAGGATAAGGACAAGGACAACAACAAGGACAGCAGCAAGGACAGCGGCAAGGACAAGGACAAGGAGGAGAAGCAGCCGGGCAGCGGCAAGCGCAAAAAGGAGAAGATTAGCGTGGAGAAAATCGACACGGGCGACTTTGTGGTCGGCATCGGGGACAAGCTGAAGGTGAACTACCACGAGAAGAAGTCACCGAGCTCGCATGGCAGCACCTACGAGGCGAAGGTCATCGAGATCAGTGTCCAGCGCGGCGTGCCCATGTATCTGGTCCATTACACCGGCTGGAACAATCGCTACGACGAGTGGGTGCCCCGCGAGCGGATTGCGGAGAATCTAACCAAGGGATCCAAGCAGAAGACCCGCACCATAAGCACAAGCAGTGCCAACAGTGGCAGCGGTGGTGGCGGAGGAGGAGGTGGTTCCCTCTCCGTGCAAGGTTCCCTGCCGCCGGGAGTAGCAGAGAAGCAGCAACAGCAGCAACAGCAACAGCAGCAGCAACAGTCTGCCAAGGAGGCTGCCTCAAAGATTCCCCCATCGGCAGGGCTTTCCTCCGGCCCGGGAGCTCCCCCCCTGTCCGGTTCCCTGGGCGGGGCCAGTTCCACTCCCTCGCTGCTCTCATCCGCTGCGGTCAAGACTCCAACATCAGCGGGCGCCAAGCGTGGACGCGGTCGCAGCGACTCAATGCCGCCGCGCTCAACGACGCCCTCTTCGGTGGTGGTCACTGCCACAGCAGGTCGCACCAAGTCCCCGGCTGCCTCGCAGCATCACCTGCAGCAGCAACAGCAGCAGCAGCAGGGAATGAAGAAGCGGCCGACGCGCGTCTTGCCCGGAACCAACACATCCCGCCGCACCTCAGACGCCTCGATGGCCACCGAATCCGATTCGGACTCCGATGAGCCAGTGCGCCGGCCAAAGAGGCAGCAGTTGGCCAAGGAGAAGGCGCAGCAGGCGGGCAAGCAGCAGCAGCCGCAAGGCAAGGGTCGCGGGGCCAGCAGTGCCTCCTCCTCAACGGCCCCACCGAGGGAAGATCCCAGCGATGATACCGACGAAGAGGAGGAGGAGCAGCAGCAGCAGCAGCAGCCGAAGCAGCAGCAGCCGTCGGTCTCCGCACGGGGAGGCTCCCGTGCTGGCGGTAACCGAGCCATGAGCAGTGGCGCTGCCTCCGCCAAGGGACGCGACTACGATCTCAGCGAGATTCGGTCGGAACTCAAGGGATTCCAGCCGCAACTCCTCACGAATACTCCGCCCACCAACGAGGAGCGCAAGAAGGATGCCGCCATAAAGACCGAGTCTTCGTCCGGCGCCGAGCCAGCCGCCCTGCTGCAGGATGTCGTCAAGAAGGAGCCGCCCGGCAAGCTGGAGTCTTCGGCCAAGAGTAGTCGCAGCTCCACGGAAATGTCTTCGGAAACGGAATCGTATGCGGACGAGGACTCGCAGTCGTCTGACTACCGCAAGCAGCCGAAGGGCAAGCGGGAGCCGCTAACAGCCGCCACTTCCTCGAAAATGGATCAGCTTGTGATGCCCAAGCGTGAGCTGGCGGCTGTCAAGGAGGAGCCAGCACTGAAAGTGGAGCCCAAGGCGGAGCCCAAGACCGAGGAGGAGGCGCCGGCAAAGAGCAAGCCGCCCTTCCTCTCGGGAGCGGACATTAAACCCACCACTTTGATAGCGCCAGCGAGATTTGGTACCACATCCGCATCCTCGGTGCAAGCCCAAGCCGCCAGTGGCTCTTCCACGGCCAAATACACATCGGTGATTGTGGAGAAGCTGCTGACATTCGGCGGCAAGAAGTCAGCGGAGCAGCAGCAGCAGCAGCAGCAGCATCTTCCCCTGAAAAAGGCAACCGTGGCAGCGGGCGGCGGCAGTCAGGAATCGAAAAAGTTCGCCGAACCGGTGGCCAGCCTGAAGGTTGAAATGCCCGCAGCCTGTTCGCCTTCGTCCTCCTCCTCCTCGTCCAGTTCGTTCTGCTCGAGCGCCTCGGGCAGCGGCAGTTCCAGCTCGGCCACACGCTCCCTGCCGGACATGAGTAAGCTGGAGATAAGCAGCGGCACAACAACCTTGGGGAATACCCCAGCCAGTGGAGCCAGCAGCTCCTCAGCCACAGGAACCTCCGTCAAGGAAAGCAAGTACAGCAGTAGCAGTGGAGGAGCTGCTGGAGCAGCCGCAGCAGCAGGAGCCGCATCTGGATCGGGTCTAAGCATGCGCAAGCTGCTCTCCTCGGATGTGTACGAGTTCAAGGACACGGAACCCTTTGAGTTTGAGAAGCGCATCTCGCCCATGGCCTCGGTGGGAGCAACTGGAGCAGGCACAGCGGGAGCGGGAGCAGCTCCCGGTGTTGTAGTTGCCTCGGTAATCACCTCTGTGGTGCCGCCAGCAGCGGCTGCAGGCGCAGGAGCAACCGGAACGGGAGCAGTCACACCTACGGCCTCGAGTGGCGCTGCTGTGGTCAGTTCGGCGGCCAGGAAGCAGGCCCTCAAGGCCAGCGCCATGCAGCATAGTCTAGAGGTGCACCAGCTACACCAGCCCTCGTCCTCCTCCTCCGCCTCCTCCTCGACAGCGGGTTATGGCTCCATTTCAAGCGGCGCCTTAACTGCAGCTGCCAAGCCCAAGAAGAGGGGCTCACCGCTAAAGGAAGCTGCTTTGGGCTTGGAGAAGGGCAAGAATCCCAAGCTGGACAGAGAGCAAGGCCAGCAGGTGGAGCCAAAGCCGCAACAGTTGACGCCCCCCAGCTTAAAGGTGCCCCAGTCGGCGGCAGGACAACTAACCCCATCTTCCGTGTCGAATCCGGTCAAGATGCACACGCCACCGGGAGCGGGAGGAGCAGCATCTGCAACACCGGGAGCTGCCTTGAGCACCACACCGACGGGCAACACCTCCTCGTCCATGTCCCTTGCCACCCAACTGGCCCCACATCATGCCACGCCCTTCGATGCGCTGCGGAAGTCGCCCAGCTTCAACCTCAACATTACCGCTTTGAACGAGGAGCTGGCACAGACGGTGCAGGAAACGACGCGTGCTCTCACGGACGCCCTGCAGCCACCGCCAACGACGCCCGTCGTGCCGGTGCCAACGTTAGTGCCCACATCCTCAGCTGCCCTGAGCTGTCCCGGCACTCCGCCAACGGGCCTCGGTACCAGTGCCGCCGTCTGCGCCTCTCCGAAGCTGAGCACCCCGCCGCAGGCGCCCAAGCAGCAGCAGCAGCCGGCGGCTGCGCCGCACATCGTGGGCAGTCCCTTCATCGAGACGCGCAACGTGTTCGAGCTGAGCACCTCGAACGAGGGCAGCGGCTACAGCTCCGGCGAGTCCAAGGACAACAAGCTGGAGAAGCTGGAGAACGTGAAGATTCTGCTGGCCGGCGCAGCAGGACCCTTCGATCTCGGAGCCGGCAGCTACGAACAGAAGACCAGCTCCATAGCGGACAAGGTCCTGAAGGCGATTAGCCAGAAGAAGGAGGAAGTGGAGAACAGCAAAGGCAAGACGCCGGCTGCGGTGGAAGCCACACTTGCCACCAAGGCAGCGGTGCCCGAGGAGATTCCGCCGCCCAAACTGGAGCCGAGCAGCAGCCAGGCCATCAAGCTGGACACGTTGAAGCTGCTGGGCGAACCCCTCAAGATCCAGACGGGTCCGCTGCTGGGCGAACTCTATCGACCCGGTCCGGCCACTAGCAGTCCCGAAACCAAGTCCATACTGGAGTCATCACTGCCGGCAAAGAACAGCGAGCTGAGCGAGACCATCCAGAAGCTCGAGTGCGCCATCCAGCAGCGAAAGACGCCGGTGGGCGGGGCCCACTCGCTGGCCAGCTCCAATGCCGGCACACCGCCCGCCGCCCACACGCCCAACTCGACGGCCACCGCGGGTCCGGGCTTCTCCGACGACGAGTCCCTTGACAGCACCGATTCCGAGCAGCGGCTGGTCATCGAGGATGTGATTGCGGAGGAGCACACCACCACCACGACGACGGGGGAGCAGAAGAGCCCGGGTTCGGGCCAGGAGGAGGGTCAGACCAGCGGCACAATGGTGACAGCGATCACTTCGGCCGAAACGGAGGCCACCAGCAGCAGCAACGCAACGCCGCCGGTCTCGGGGCCCGTGAAACTGGAACTGGGCGGTGGCGCCGCCGGCAAGAATCTGCCCGGCATCCAGGCACCGATTCCCCTGAAACTCACCGAGAGCGGCGGCAACTGCTTTGTCGGCAAGCTGGTCGCCGTTGTGACCCAACCGCCGCCGCTGGCCAAGCTCCAGCAGCAATCGGAGGAGTCGTCGAAGACGACGCTCAGTTCGTTTGGTATTCCCATTGTGGTGCCCGAGATTCCCGCCTCCGTGGTGGTGGCCACGCCGGCTCTGATGGTTGCCTCTCTGCCGGGCCAGGGCGCCGCCGCCTCGTCGTCGTCGTCGTCGGTGATGCGTCCAAGTCCCGGCTCCACGTCAAGCTCACCGGCAGCCGCCGGCACGCCCGTCCTGATCTCACCCAAGGCCTTCCACGCGGCACCGAAACTGGGAGGTGCATCGGATGTGTCAGCCGGCGGCGGTGGATTGCTGCTGAAAACGTATACAGGCGGTGGTGGTGTGGTGACGACCACCGTTGTGGCTCCAGTTGTCGCCTCAAACTTTGGACAACATCAGGGACAGCAGCAGCAGCAGCAGCAGGTCACCACGAGTGTGCTGCAAGCGGGACCAGAGTTGCCCAGTGGCTACCTGCTCCCATCGGAGAATGCAGGAGAGACTCCCATCAGCTCGCCCGTGGTTAGCCGTCCTTTTGTAATGCACGCCGTCGGCAAGGAGATCTTCAATGTGGCGGCACCGGCCAGCTCGCCTCTGATCAGTGATCCCCACAACGATCAGTCCATCAATTTGCTTTGCGAGGAGACCATTCCCGGCAGTCCGGCGCCCAACTATGGCGGCAAGGAGGAGCAAATACTGCCGGCCTCCATAGGCCCAGCATTGGCCATGGTCTCTGGAATAACTCCAATGCCTGCGGAAACGCCGCCAGTAGGAGGAGCTAACTCCACTTCAATGCAGCAGCAGCAACAGCAGCAACAGCAGCAGCAGCAGCCACAACAGCAGTCGCTTGCGGAAACCCTGGTCAATCCCTCGGCCACCAATAGTTCTCCAGACTCGGCTAGCCAGGAGGATGAGAGTGGCGAGGAGACGCAGAAAAAGAGCCTAGAGCACGAGGACTCCACGGGGCTGAGCAAGCGCAAGCGTACGCGGAAACAGGTGCCGATGAGCGCCCAGGCAACGGCTGCCGTGGCCGCTCAGCTGCAGTCGCTGGGCAAGCGGCGTCGCCAGGTGTCCGGAATGCGCAGTCAGAAGACAAACACAGCGACAGGTGAGTGTGGGTTAGGAGTAGGAAAGGGAAGAAGTATTAATGGTAATCTCTTTAACAGCTGGTTCCGATACGGATGACAACTCGGATAATATTGGAACCATCGCAGGACAACAGCAGCAGCAGGTGCAGCAGCAGCGTCAGAGTGCGCGCCATCAGCTGCTGTTGCCACAGGCCAGCAGCCAGCTGCAGCAGCAACAGCAGCAGCAGCAACAGCAACTGCAGCAACAATTGCAGCAATCAATTGCGAGCAATCAGAGCGGAGTGCGTCCCTGTCCCTACAATTTCCTCGTGGAACTAGGTAAGTTTTTTAGCTTTGCCTTTGCTCACTTGTGTTCTTATGCTTTTCCTTTGCTCCCACTCGATAGATCCCGCTCTCAGCTCTGATGAGTGCATCACGATCCTGCGCAAGCAAATCCAGGATCTGCGCAAGGCCTACAACACCATCAAGGGTGAGCTGGCCGTCATCGATCGGCGACGCAAGAAGCTGAGGCGACGCGAGCGCGAGAAGAAGCAGCAGCAGATGCAGAGCCAGCAGCAGCAGGGCAAGCTGTGTGCCTAGACACAGGCACACTCAAACACACAACCAAACACATAAACACAAACACACACCACACACACCCAGGATAAGTGCAAATAACAATGAAGGCAAAAAGGTTCAAGCAAACAACCAGCAAGCAGGGCGGAGAGGAGAGCCTAAACAATTGTAAAATATCTTTTAAAAACTTTTCTTTTCTTTTTCACTCCCCTTTGCTAATTAGTTTATAAAACAGTTATTAAGTTAAAATCGAAACTAAGGGTTTTACAAGAAATACATTTCATTAAGATGTATGCAGTGTCTAAACAGCAATAAGCGAAGAAGGGTTTTTATTTAAAACAAGTAAACAAAAGCTTGCAAAACTTGGTAAAATTTTTGTTTCCCCTCAAAACCTAAGAAATCCTTTAAATGGAACTAAAAATACGCTAAAATCTTGTTAAAAAAAATGCAAAACAACGCTTAATATTTTCCAAAACATAATTTTTAATCAAATATCCATCCAGTTTTCCGAGTTAAGAAACCGAATAGCCTCCCTCGAGCAGAATGTGATGACCGTTGACGAAGCTGGACTTGCTGCTCAGCAGATAACCGGTGGCGTCCACCACCTCGTGCACCTCGCAGAAACGATTCAGCGGAATGTGAGCCAGCAGGGGCCCGCTCTTGGCCGGGTCCGTCCAGTTGTCGCGTCCCATTTTGGTCAGCACCACCGTGGGATTGACCGAGTTGACGCGTATTTTGCGGGGACCCAGTTCGAGGGCCAGTGACTTGGTCAGCGAATCGAGAGCCGCCTTGGTGGCACTGTAGGCGGTGTGACCGCCAAAGGAACGGGAGGATGCTATGGAGGACACGTTGACAATGGAGGCACCATCCCGCAGGCGGGGCAGCAGGGCCTGGGTAACATTGAACACGGCCTTGATGTTGACATCAAAGTGGCTGCGAAAAGAGAAAAGGATTACAACTTTGAACTAAGCTAACATGATGGAGGATACAAGAAAGTGTAACTGGGAAAAGCTTAAGCTATATCTTGAGCAATCAAAAACGACTTTATTGTTTAATAACAGCCTTGGTTATCATCCAAATGAACTGAAAGCGGGGGATCTGTGTATATACTACTCAGGAGTACCCCTGCTACCTCCATTTGTGCTTCTTTGAGGTCATTTGAATGATGGTTCTCCAATCTATTACGTTTTCCATAATCTGATCGCGGCCTTTTGCTATAGAAATTCATGAATCCGGTAATAAAGATTGCAATTTTCAGCAATAGAGCATAACTAGGCTTTAATAGGGTCACGATTTTCGATAATTTAAGCATTATTTGTCCGGAGAATCTCTTCCTCGTCATAAATAATCATAATCCTTGACTTACGTGTCAAAATCCTGCTCGGTGAGCTCCTCGAATGGCTTGATGATGGCCACGCCGGCATTGTTCACCAGTCCGTCCAGCAGTGGGACCTTGGCCAGGACGTCACGCACCTTCTGCCACTCGCTGAGGTCCAGTTGCAGCGGCTGGATGTGCTTGGAATCGAAGGAAACCAGCTCCTTGAGTTGATCCGCCTTCCGGGCCACTGCTATGACGCTGGCCCCAGAACTGGCCAACTGTTTGACCAAAGCCTGGCCAATGCCGGCCCCAGCACCGGTCACCAAGATTACCTTGCCTGCAAGATCGGTCCACATGCTGCTTTAAAATATATCTACTATATATTTGTTGCTCCGATTTGATTGGGATCGCGGGAAGAACTAAACTGGAAATTTAGTGTTTACCTCTTATCGAGGTACTAATCTCCAGCCGGTGGGACGGGAGCTTTCATCGGAGATCGGCGAACTGGAGAGAGTCCCAGAATCGGGAGCTTTGGCTCTCCCGGCTAGGGCATTTAAGGTCGTTTCTCGATCGCGGTTCTGCAGCAGCTCTCCCACAGAGGCGGGGCACAGTAAGGAGGGGTGTAGTGCTCTCCCCTAAAGCTGATAAACAAATAACTATAAATAGATTTGGATCCGGATTTGAGAGCACTGCTTCTTCTCCTCTGAGCTGAACTGGATTACCAGCAGATTAGAGGTTTAATTAAGGCAATGGAAAAGTTTTAAGATGGAAAGATTTGTAAATTAAAAAAATATCAATCTCCTCTAGTAGTCTGTACAGGCATAAGCCAAGAAAAATGTTTTGTATTTGTTATAAAACTCAAATACTTCATGACGCGCCAAGTGTGCTATCGATAACGATAAATTTATAAGTCTCTAGCTACCAAAGCTGTCGGACTGTCTCATTATCAACAGAAAAGACGACGGGCACATTGCGGTTTTGCCATTTTACATACCCGATTCGGAATTCGAAATTAATTAAAAAAAATAAATTTACAACAGTAATTACTTTTTTTATTAGTATTAATTTATTGTGCCTAAAGTTTTAAGCTAAATATTCCTTTTTAATAATAAAAATAATAATAAAGGATATATCGACAAGAAATTTTCGCCCTGCAGACGGGCATATAATATCGACAAATATCAAATAAAATTAATTTCCCTACCTACGTAAAGTTGTAAGCAAAATATTCCTTTTTAATAATAAGAATAATAATAATAGAAATATCGATAAGAGCTTTTCCCCCTGCAGCTTGGCAAAGAACATCGAAAAATATTAAATAAAACTATCGCAAGTACGATATTTGGACAAACAAAAAATCTCGATATAAATATATCAGTTTTAGAAAAAATATCGATAATATTTTGATATGAACAACTTTTGCCGACAACAAAATAATTTCTAAATGATTTATTGAGTTAAAGTGGCTTAAAGAAATGGCGCAAACGCAACCCACCGGTAAGTTTTGGCCCTGTTAGCATATGGTGCCGTTGTAGTGACCATAACCACCCACTTTCGCCCCATTTAGCAGCCAAACGCGTGAAGCTGGAGAAGCCGGCGAATCCGGTCGAGGAAGATGGTAAATAAAAGCGCAAAATTCAATTTAAAAAGAAGATGAGGAAAATAATCATGTCTTACCCCCACAGAGACGCCCTCCGTGTTCAATCCCAAGTATCGGGTATGCCCCTACCTGGACACCATCAACCGCAACATGCTTGACTTTGATTTCGAGAAGCTGTGCTCCATCTCCCTGACCCGGATCAATGTGTACGCGTGCCTGGTGTGCGGAAAGTACTTTCAGGGGCGCGGCACCAACACCCACGCGTACACACACTCCGTGGGCGAGGCGCACCACGTGTTCCTCAACCTGCACACCCTGCGCTTCTACTGCCTGCCCGACAACTACGAGATCATTGACTCCTCCCTGGACGACATCAAGTACGTGCTGAATCCAACGTTCCTGCGCCAGGAGATCGCCCAGCTGGACCAAGTGCAGCCGAAGCACTCGCGCACCGTCGACGGCGTGCTCTATCTGCCGGGCATCGTTGGCCTGAACAACATCAAGGCGAACGACTACTGCAACGTGGTGCTGCACGCTCTCTCCCACGTGGGTCCGCTGCGGGATTACTTCCTGCGGGAGCAGAACTATGCGCACATCAAGCGACCACCGGGTGACTCCATGTTCACGCTCGTCCAGCGCTTCGGCGAGCTGATGCGAAAGATGTGGAATCCGCGCAACTTTAAGGCGCACGTCTCGCCCCACGAGATGCTGCAGGCGGTGGTGCTGTGGTCCAGCAAGCGCTTTCAAATCACCGAGCAGGGCGATCCCATCGATTTCCTCTCCTGGTTCCTCAACACCCTGCACCGGGCCATGAAGGGCACCAAGCAACCCAACTCGTCCATTCTCTACAAAATCTTTCTGGGCGAAATGCAGATCTACACGCGAAAGATACCGCCCGTAGAGCTGGACGACACGGCCAAGGCGGAGCTGCTGGCTACCGACGAGTACAAGGACCAAGTGGAGCACACCAACTTCATCTATCTCACCTGCGATTTGCCGCCGCCGCCGCTGTTCATCGACGAGTTTCGCGAGAACATCATTCCACAGGTGAATCTCTACCAGCTGCTGGGCAAGTTCAACGGCAGCGCCGAGAAGGAGTACAAGACGTACAAGGACAACTTTATGAAGCGCTTCGAGATCACCCGCCTGCCGCAGTTCATCATTCTGTACATCAAGCGATTCACCAAGAACACCTTCTTCCTGGAGAAGAATCCCACAATTGTCAACTTTCCGATCAAGTGAGCCTTTCTTTGCTGCTTTCTTTTCTTTGCTCCAAACGAACTAATGCATTTCTGCGTTTACAGGAACGTGGACTTTGGCGACATTCTGGGCATGCGGAAGCGGGACACGAACGTGAAGGACACCAAGTACAATCTGGTGGCAAATATTGTGCATGACGGTGACCCCAAGAAGGGCACCTATCGCGCCCACATACTGCACAAGGCCAACGGGCAGTGGTACGAGATGCAGGACCTGCATGTCACCGAAATTCTACCCCAAATGATCACGCTCACCGAGTCCTACATACAGATCTACGAGCGCTGTACGGACACCTCCTGATCCCTCCCGACATTCAACGTACTTTAAGCTCTGTGTGCGTGTGCGTGTTTTGGTTTTTATTAGCAATTTATAATATGATCCCGGCCAGCATCCAAATAAATAAGTAGGCAAGCAGTGAAGTGAGAACTGGACGTGTGCTGGGAGACTTTAATTGGTTTAGCTAAGAACACAAGGACTCAGCATCAGCTGAAGCTCCCGAGAGGCGCATGCGTCGCGAATTGGGGCCACGAACATGGGGAAAAAAATCGATGCCAGTCGTCAGAACGGTGCGACGGTAGAAGGAAGCATGTCGGAGCAGCCGGAGATAAGCAACAGCTACGAGACGGAGTGCCAGCGGGCGGAGCTGCTGGGCCTCCAGCCGCCGGATCGGGCAGAGTTCGAGCGAAAGCGCCAGGCGAGGCTGGAGCACGAACTGGCCGAACAGGAGGCCGCCGAGGCGGTGGTAAGCATTCCCTGAATAGCCCTGAATATTTACCACCTCTTACTACTAAGTCCTCTCGGCTTAAGCTGCTGGAACAGCAGGACGAAACGCTGGGCGGCGTGGGCGGCAAGCTGGGCGAGCTCAACAGCATCCTGTCCAGCACACAACAGAAGCTGAATCGCTTCAAGCAGACGGCCTGCGGCAGTCTGACCAATATATTTTCACGAGCCAGCTCCGGTTCCGTGGATCTAACGGCGGGTGGCTCAGGCACTGCCGGCCAGGAGGATCGTCCTTCGGTGCCGACGCCTCAGGTACTGGCCGCCAAGCCACCGCCAACGGCTGCCGAGGTGAGCGCCGCCAAGGCCGCAAAGCAGAAGCGTATGGACTCGCAGCTGGACAAGCTTGATTCGCTGATAAACCAGGCGGACAATGCCCAGATTGCCATGAGCGAGCAGACCCAGCAGATGCGACGCCTGGCCAAGTAGGAAGATCAAGAAGTCACAAGGGTTTTAAGCAAACTCAAAGCCAGGTAGGTATTGAAACTATATTCTTTATTCGTTTCGTTTCTCTCTCTCTCATTATTGTTATCCTTCCCTAGCCAATCGCCGTCGCCTGATCCTGGCCAGCCTTCAGTCCTCAGAACACATGAGTTTCGCTTAAAACTAAACACACAAGTTGAGAATTACACCCAAAGCGCGTCTTCAATCACATTTGTCGAGGGTTTGCAGGACACACTATCCTCCCTCACATCCATCCCGTTGACTTTATCTAATATATAGTTATTATATATATATATATACATATATATCTGTGCAGTTTATGATTAACATTCGAGTTTTCCAAAAGTAATATGCTAAATAATAAGATTTAACTCCACGTAGAACTCTAAAATGTCTGACAATAATATTTGTTTTCGTTTAAATAATTAATTAACTTTGATTTTACGTATTGTTTACTTATTTTCAAAGTTTAACTTTACATTTTTGTATTGTAATATTAATTTCCTAGGTAATTCCTACTTGGAAAAAGCTCTTTTTGTCAACTTTAACACTTCAATTGCTTTCAAAATTTGAATTTATTACATTTTGCTTTGTTTTAATTGATTTTTTCTTCTGTACCAATTTAAATAAATAAAAGAAAACCACATACAAGTGTACAAAAGCAATACATATTTGTTATTAACAACATACAGTGCCCATCGAGTAATCTTTGTGCTAGAAGGTAGCATTCCAGCTAATACTTGTTGCTTTTTTGGAATTTTGAAATCATTGGAAAGGCGCCCGAAAAGCTGGCTAGGCAAAGTTAACACTGTTCTTTTGGTACCTCACACAATTTATGGCATGCTTCTAGGCGCCTTTCCAATTGATTTTATAATCCCAGGCGATTTACGAGTCAAAAAATAAACAAAATCAAAACTTTCTTCACAACAAAAACAAGTTAATTGCTTAGCATTGGAGGGAAATCGTACGGAAACTTCAAAAATATATATAAAATATATAAATCTTAACTAAATAAACTAAAAAAAATCTATCAGGATTTGCCACAGAAACTATGGCGACTACTTATCCTCCGAGGAAGCCGACGAGGTGGACGTGGAGAGGTGCAGACAGTGACGCGGCGGTGTGGGACAACGCTTGATGGCCGTGCGCCTTTCCATCGAGTGAGCCTTTGAAGCCGCGGCCATTCCATCCCCGTCCGAATCCGAATGCTCGTCGTCACTCTCGCTCTCGCTGCTGGCATGCCCGGCATCCGTTTCGTACTGATCGTCCAGCTGCAACTTGCTTAGTCGAGTGGCGGCCTCATCATCAGCCAGCAGCACGCCCTCCGGCTGCTCCTCATCCTCGTAGAAGAAGTACGACAGCTTCAGGCCCTCCGACGCCGAGTTCAGGCGCCAGGCATGCGGAATAAGCTGGGTGTTGAGCTCGAAGCGCTCCTGCAGCGTTTGGAACATGCCCGGCGAGATCTCCATCTGGGGCACCGACTGCTGCGCCTGCCACTGCTGCAGCAGCGGTGGCTCCTGCTCCTCGTCGCCGGCTCCAAAGACACCGTAGTAGAGCTTGCAGGCCCGGTAGCAGCGCAGCTGCTGTGAGTCCGGCTGGATGCGGCGCAGCACACGCAGCTGCGACTCAACCACATGGATGAACATGTACTGCTGGCGCCGGCGGCTGGGAAGCGAGGTAACCAGCACCGCGCGACTGGTGCTCAGACAGAGCTGCGGCAGGGGCTGTGGCCACAGCGAGTACAGCAGTCGCTTGACCAGCTGCGTCATCGAGGAGCTCTGGAAGAAGTGGCGTGGCAGGACAGCTGTGGCTCCTCCTCCTGCACCACCTTCTTTGCCCGGCAGCCATCGCACGGCATCGGCCCAGAGACGGGCCGCCGCCCCATTGAACATGGCCACGCCCAGGTAACGCATGCAGCGCTTGCAGTACAAGTGATCGTCGCGGTTCAGGATGCCGGGACTTGGGTCCCGATTCATGTTCACCACCACATAGTTGAGGCCGTAGAAGAGGTCTGTCGCACCGGGCACCAGGCTCGGCAGCGGCGGCACCTTGCCCTCGCCGTCGCATCCATGAGGACTGGCGTGGTTGTGGCAGAAGAACTCACTGGGATCCACCACGCAGCTGGGGAACTCGCGCAGTCTGCGGTAACTCCGCTCCTCCACCAGAGTCGCCCTGCAGTCGCGGCAGGTCACCGTGAGGGGTTCGTTTTCGCGGCACGAGAGGAGTAGGGGCGCCATGGCCACCTGTACGGCGCCGCCGTCCAAGGCATCCAGGTCGATTTGGGTGTAGTTGAAGCGGAAGCTGATGTGGTTGCCGGTTACCACGAAGATGGAAATGCAGCCGATGTCCATGCCGAAGCAGTCGTGCCGGATGACCAGGGACTCCACCTCGGAGGCATCATCGTCCCCCTCATCCGTCTCGCTGTCGCTGTCACTGGAGGAACTGGTGGAGCTGGCACGACTGGCGGTGGTGGAGGAGGCGTGGCCCGACGCCTTAGCGGCTATATAGACATTGTGCTCCCGGATGACGAGGCGCGTTTCGTTGCGATCGGCGATGTTGTGATCGAACTGCAAGAAGACCACGCCACTGCGCAGGTTCGGACGCAGCTCAATGCACAGCTCGGTTAGAGACATCCTGATTAGTCAGTCAGATCTCCAAATCCAGTCCGGAAATCGGCCTGAATACGTAAGTGGAAACCAGGTTTAGGAAATAAGAGACTCAACGGAAAAAAGAAAAAAAAACTTCGGCATAGAGATGGTACTATCGATAATAGAAATCGATCGGTGTAGCCTCACTTTTGATTACTTACGTTCTTTGATAACGTTCTGTTCATTTAGTGTGGCCAGTTGCCATAGAGCGGAATCAACTTTCAGGTTCTGTTACGCAGTTTAATTACGTGCCGTTGTTACGATACCCGATTGGGCTTTTACGCAATGTTACATACCCGATTGGAAATTCTACTCCGCCTGTAACATTCACATAGGAAATTCTACTATTGTTTATGTAAGCATATAGACTTGATTTTTTTTACATTTGCGCTTTAAAAAAAATTGTATTTTTTAGCAGCAGAAAATATCGTATATAAATATCGCAATATCGATATTTGGACTAACCAAAAATCACGATGTTTAAATTTCATCTCTAGAAAAGTATCGATATATTGATATTTTGATACATTATCAACAACCCGATAAAATGCGAAAAACAAAGCCCCGTGTAAAACTCGTCGAAAACCGTGTATAAAGTCAAGGAAATTGCAACTCGGGCTCCTATCAACGGCTCCGGAGCTTGGGTGACGGGCGTGCAATCGCGGGTTAGTTAACGGTCAACGGTCCCGCGAAGGGAGATCGACGAAAACGTCTTTTCAACGTTCGCCTTAAACGCATTTCGTTCGTGCAGCACACACACACACATCCGCAGATCCAAATACAAACAAATACACGCAACGCGCAGCGCATATACACAAAGAAAGAAGGCAAAAAGGCAGCAGTGAAAATCGACAAGCGAGCGCACGCATGCACACACAAACAAACACACACACGCGAAAAAGTGTGGATATATATCCAATATATTGATGTTGTGTGCGCCGTTGTTGCTGCTGCTGCTCTGTGTGTGAGTGGAGTGAGTGAGTGAGTGAAAGAAGTAAAGAAAGAAAGAGAGGGCGGCAGAGAACAGAGAATAGAGCCCGCGCAGGCAGGATAAAACAGGAGCGACGACGAAGATGAGCCAAAGCGTAGAAGTGAAAAAATAATTAAAGGTTGCCCAGCGGCGGCACCAGCAGGCGAAGGGAAAAGCAGCGAGTGAAGAGCAGTGAAGAGGGGCTGAGCGGAGCGGAGCGGATAGGCGCAAAGACAACGGAACGGCGAAGCGGAGCAATTGCAGCAACAACAGTGGCAGTAGCAGCAGCACCACCACCACCAGAAGAAGCAGAAAATCCAAAAGCAAACGCCACAGACGTCTCCCCAACACAAATTGGCCATCCCGGTGTCCCTCGCCAACGACATTCCCCATCGCCATCGCCATCGCCCTCCCGCTCTTATTTTTGGCAGTCGTCGCATCTCGCTCTCTCTTATTCGGTGGGGGGTACGAAAAGTTCACATGCAACAACAACGACAACAAACAATAGCAGTCGCCGTCGCAGTCGCAGTCGACGCAGGCAGAGGCAGAAGCAGTGGCAGTGGCAGAGACCGAGGCAGTGGCGCACTGAACGTATTTTGTACATAAACATAAAAATAGTTTTTAAATCAATTTAAAAGGAATCCTTAAGCATAAATATACAGTAATAACTAATTAAAACGAAAGCAAATCAAGTAGACAACGGGAGATAACAGAAAGCGAAGAACAGAACCGAGGACGGAGAACGTAGAGGAAAATAAGAGAGACTGGAGAGTACGCTTCGCAAGAGAGAAAATCGCGAAACGCTCAACGAAATTCGCCTTTTACACGATTTTAAATTGAGCGTTGGCCACATCCAGAGATCCATTATACATCCATCCAAAACGAAAAGAGAGGGAGAGTGAGAGTGAAGAAGAGCAGAGCATCGCTGAGCCGAGCCGAGCTGAGCTGAGCTGAGCAGAGAAAATAAACAAAACACACGGCGGAGGAGAGCAGAAGAAGAGGAAGCAGAAGCAGCTGAAGGAGCAACTGTAAACACGGTCCCACACACAGCCAGGCGACACACATACCCGCAATCACTCACTCGCACTGCACACGCAAACATACACACACACACACACAGCGGACACATACAATCTCAGCCTCACGCTGGCGAATCGCAACGGCAGCAACAACAGCAGAGGAGGCGACGCAGGTGGAGCTGGCGGCGGAGGGGGCGGGGCAGTGGCCGCCGCTGCCCGTAATGGCAACAACAACAACAACAACAGCAACAATCCTGGCGGAGGCGGAGGAGCGGCTGCTGTCGGCGCTGGCGCCGAAGGAGCTGCTGGTGGCAACGGAGGAGGAGGTGGCGGCGGCGGTGGTGGCAACAATGCCGGCGGAGCGGCAGCCAACGAATGGAATCAGGAGGAGATGGACCGCTTTAGCTTCGACGACTCGATTCGCTTCGAGGAGGACTCGCTGTGCAGCTGGAGCTCGGAGCCGGAGTCGCTGTGCAACAACTGGCGGGGCTGGAAGAAACCAAGCAACGCTGCGGGCAGCGCTGCCGGCGGCTTAGGCGGTACAGGACCCGGCGCCGGTGTCGGATCCGGACCCAATGGCCTGGGCATCGCTGCGTCATATGGAGCGGCGGGCCTGAACGGAGCAGGTGCCACCGGATCGTGTACGCCGGGAGGCAGTGCAGCGGCAATGGGAACCCTCTCCACCTGCGGACGATATTATGGTGAGTGTTTACAATCAAATCTCTTTTAGGCTCTAAAGATATTAACAAGATAATCTAATAAGATGTTTAAGAATCTATTTTCTGTTTTTGATTGAGTTAACATACGTTTTTTAAAATGTGTGTTTAATTTAAAATGGGTTTCTAAGTTCTTAGACCGTTTTTGAACAATATAGCTACATATGTAGGTCTTTAAAGGCCCTTTCTGTGAAGGAAGATATATTTAGGGTGATAGATGTACACTTTACATTTTATAAAATATATGTTATCAAATATATTTAATTTCGGTTCCAGTCCAAAATTATTCTATCTAGTATCTCATATTTTATACTCTCTTAAAAGATTCGAATCTTATAACTAACCATTTTTTTTCTCTTTAATCAGCTGATATTTCGTAAGGGATTTTAGTGTTTTCAAGCTGTTAAAGCATTGTTTGTATTTATTATTCTTTCAAAAGCTTAATATCTACAATATCTATATCTTTAAAACCTAGATATTGCTCTTTATCCTTTAGCTCTTTGATCTCCTTATTTTTTTATTGCGTGCAAGTAGGCCTTAAATGCCACAGTCTGGCAACGCCGTGTTGCCTGAAATTACACGCATGACCTTTTCGCTGTTTTGTAAATTCTGTAAAATTGGCTTAAAGGCACAGAGGCAACAACAGTTCTGTAATTTTTTTTTTTGTTGCCTTGTCTGCAATTGTCTTTTCGTGTATTTTCCTTTTCGCCTTGCCTTGCCTTGTCGTTCCTCGATATCCTCTGCTTATCGTTAAAGTCAAAATCACGACTTCTCGTTTTTCTTTTTATTTCTGTTTTTTGTATTTTCTGTTTTTGTTGTCTCTCCTTTGTCTTTTTGTGGCTTATTACTCGTGTCTTTTTGCCTTTTGTCTGTGTGCCTGTAGTAAGAGCATTGTTTTTGGACCCGCTAAAAGGAAACGTTTTTTACACGTCTCAGGTCGGTGGTCCGGTCGAGGGTTTTCGGTCGGTATCCTGTGCGCCGATGACGACGACGCGTAGCAGTATTATCGTCTTGTAATATCTGGCTGCGACTGCGCAGTTTATCGTCCTCTTCAGCCTCGCTTTTCTCCCTTTTTTCCTTGTTTCCCCAGCTATACAGCATTCGTTTTGTCTCTGCTTCTTCGTTGCCTTGAAGCAATGAAAAATATGTACACATATATATATATATAGACAAACATATGTAGGTGGAAAGGGGCGGTTAAAGGAGCTCAGGCAGTCGAAGGACAATGTACATGTGATGTTGAGCAGTCAGAGAATTATTTTTACTCAATTGATGAATATTTTGAAACATTTTCTTTATACCTTAGGGCTATATAGGTAATGGATCAATCAGATCTTTGCCTTACATAGAAACTAGTTACATATTTTGACGGGAAAATAGCCAAAGCTACAACCCTGGGGGCTGTGTGTGTGTGTGTGCAAGGGCAAAGCCAGCTGCATTTTCATGCTCGAAAGACATAATAACCGCAACGAAAAAAAAAAGAATATATATAGCCTTAAAACGATGTCGCTGCCAGCTGAACGACGCAGACGTCGACGTCTTCTTTTAGAGCCCCGTTTTGTTGTGTCGAAGAACCTTTTCAAGGATACCTCCACCAAGCCACCATGCCACCAAAAACCTGCCTGATAGTGGGGGATGTAACAAAACTGAAGCCGACGTTACAGAGGACAGTCCAATTTTTTTTTTCGCACCTTGAATACAGGCTAGAAGTAGCTATCAGCTAGGATTCGGTGAACAAATGTATGTCCTGGTTAAATGTACGAATTAGGATCATATTTAATATGGTTTCCTCACTCCTCACTGGCCAAGGAGAGTGTGAGAAGTGAGTGAAGAGCTGGGAAACCCAGAAATCACTCTTCAGAAGTGAATCAAGCAACCCTTCAATCCTTAAAACCCCCCAGAAGTCACTTGATATTTGCTCAAATATATCCTTGATTAACTTAATCCTTATAAAACTTGACTTAATATTAAGATTTAACAATCAAACCTATACTTTTATGCACTTTTTGAAGATATTGGACCTCCCCCCTTCATATACGAACCCCATGCAATGACCCCGAATAAACCGTAACCGCTGAACCGCTGACAATGCAATTTAGCGTTACAGGTGCACTAGTGAGCGTGTGCATGCATGCATGTTTTTAATGCCTGGCGGCTTCGACGTTGCCACATGTCATCATCTAATTAGTGGGTCGAGTCTCGCTCTCGGTGTCAATATCGAACTGAAACTGCGACCAGTCGCGGCCACAAGCCGAGCTCACAATTTAATTTTACAATTTTGCCCCCTTTTTCTTTCTGTTTTTTTTTTATATATATTTTTTTTAATTTTTTTCTTTGCCCTGCATATCAGTTTCATGAACTTCCGCAGTCGCACAACACATACAACAGCATATGCAGCAACAACACCACACGCACACTGGGACAGAACTGCTTGTTGGCATTTCGACCCCTTTTTCTGTGTCAGTTTTTTTTTTCGCTTTTGAGCTAGCTTTTTGTGTCGATCAACCTGAATTTGCTTAAAAAAAATAATATTATAAACAATGAATAAATTCGGAAATTTAAAAGCATAATGTAAAGATAATTTGCTGTATGTCATGAGCTATGAAAGATTATTGAGAGAGATATAGAGTCCAAGGAAAGTAGGCACAAATCATATGTTTCCAAGATTTTGCCTCAAAATCTTACCAGATTGCGGTTTGGATATCTATCTTATTTGTTTAAAATAATTTATTCCCCCTCTTTTATATTTATTTGTAATATTTTACTAAGGTGTTCAATTCTGCTTTAATAAATTTCTACAAAAGCTAACAAGTTGCCAGACACAAGAAAATGTTGCCAAGAACATAAGAACATGTTGAGCCACACAAAACCCCCCATTGGTAAGAGACCAACTGGGGCCTTTGGTTTCCGGGTTATGTGACAAATTGTCCCCACTGGAGTGCTCTTAACATATGTCACCTGAGTTGGTAAAGCCATAAAGCATATTTTACCCGTAAAAACAAGGCAGTACGACGCTTAGAGTGTGACGAATGCATTTGTCGAGAAGAAGTTCGGCAACTCGTCAACTCTGGCAACTCTTGCTCAACTCCAACTTAACTCAACTCCACTGAAGTCAACGCAATGCAAAAGCAACGCCGTTTGGCGGGCGAGTTTGCTCAGTAATAACAAAAAAAAAAAAATAACTGGAGCATGAGGCTTTGGGTTATGTATTCTCTCATCTTTTTTTATTGTTACAAAAGCCCAGCCAGTGCCAGTGCACTGCATGGAAATGGAAAACAAATTAAAATGCAAACAAAATGTGAGGAAAGATGGGGAAAATGGGAATACCAGAGGGGGAGGGGCAAGGCTCAAGCTCAATGCAAAAGAGGAGAACCTGTTTGAAAGATGGAAGCCAATAGCCTTGAATATACCCACTGATCGGTTATTAAACCTTGTTCTTTTTTCAATCAAATCAATGTGATTCATGCAACGAAATTTTTTGAGAGGGAAACTGAAGATCCAATGATCATTTCTCTGTCTGGCGGCGTCAGCTAAATAGGGTTTCGGGGTACCTTAAAGTCAAATAAACATTATGGTCATCGAAATAAAACAAAGGTTTCCGGTTGCTCAAGTATTTAAACAAACAAACATGGGACTGTGACTCCTCCTCGAATCTAATTTCTTAAGTATTGGGTTGCATTTTTTTCACATTCCTAACATTATTTATGCCTTAGGGAGTTATAGTACTATATCTTGTGGGTTTCATATAAACGATAAGGAAAGAGAATAGTTATTAAATTTATATATAATCTCTATAATATTCTCTGTACCTATATTACTTTCAAATTTATCTTTAATTTTCAATCTTTAAGGCTAAGCTTCTAAAATAAAATTAAATTAATTGCTCTTAAACTTAAACTGCTTGTGGTTCTAACCATTTAACCTCTGCTGTAGTTGTGTGTGTATATGCATACAGGACAGGCATGAGCAATAAGTTAACGCTTGTGGAAAATGAATAAAATTGGTGCCAAAGTGTCTGAAAATTAAGCGACGGGGGCAGCAGTGTGAGAAGAGGGGACGTCGTCGATGGGGAGCGGAAAAGAGAGACGCAAGGGTAGAGTGTGGAGCTTGTGGAGGGGGTGAGGGGGAGCGAAGAATGAGAGCGAGCAAACGGGCCGATGAACGAGCGAAAGAAAACAAACAAACAAACAAAACAATGAGAGCTTCGCCCCCCGGTTTATTATGGAATATTTGGATCCTATTTGGATGCTGTTAATTTGGAAATTAGTTGAAAAAATAATATATTTAATATATTATATATAAAAAATAATATATTTAATATATTATATATAACAAATAATATATTAAAAGTATTTTATATAAAAAAGGAAATTATATTGTTAAAAAAAATTATATAGTTAAAAATGTATATATTAAAACATGAAGTTCATAATTAATCTTTTTTGAATTAACTTTTTGAAAAGATTTTCTAAAGATGTTCAGCTTTATTTATTTAGCTGTCTATCGATAACACTTAGAATTCCGATATACTTGTATATTTGTAAAACGATACATATTTATCGCCGATAGATGATTTATGTTTACTTTGTAAAAACATAGATGTCTCTTTACATATTACTGGCTGTTTTCTTAATGCCTAGTTAAGGTTTCAGTCTCTTAATTGTCAGTTAAAGTTAACTAACAAATAAACCTATAGCTGCAAAAATATATATTTAAAAACATAAATCAGTTAATAACGGTTGCTGTTAAAAGCACAATAGCAGCCATTATTAAAAAAAGGCAAAGAGAAAACCAGTTTCAGTTTAAAGAAATTCAAAGTATTCTTTTTAAAACTTCTGCAAAATACCTACTCAAAGCAGGGATTCCCCTCTAATTTCTACCTAATTGGTAAAATATCGATTTAAAGCGAAAGCCAACCTATGATTAAATTTTAACAAACAAAACTTGAACCCTTGCGTTCCTCTTGCAATGCAATTACATGACTCACATTCCGTCCAGGTGGATTCTATATATATATATATTCCGAATCGAATTGAAAGCGAAATCTCCGATATCTGGTCGTGGCGAATATTTGATTCTGCAAACAAAAAATTCGCGTGGGCGAACTTGAACCTTTTGTTTCGCGACTGCATCATCATCATCATCATCATCATTGGGCAGGAGCAACACCATACACCGATGTATATATACCACATAATAATAGCACCCGATGTTCTTTGTTTTGCTTTGACTTTGCCTTGTTTGTTTGTTTGTTTTTCTTTGTTTTTTTCTGCGTTTTGCGTTTAAAGGCAATGGGAACGAGACCTTTAAAATGCAGGCCACTGCTCTTGCTGGTCTCTTGGTCTCTCTCTCCACTCGCCCCCCTTTGGTCTTTGCCGCCATGGCCATTTGTTTATTTGCAAGCCAATTCGTTGGATATTTGTTTATCTACAACTCAATGGTGAGGAGATAGTGACAGGAGCAGCAGCAGGAGCTTCAGGAACATTAGTTTACGCAGGAATAAATTGCTTACTTCGAGGCTTTTTTGGTCACTAATCTATTTGTTTTTATAACTTTATTTGATTAAACTGGCCAAGTCTCAAGTTTCGGTGGGAAACACATTATTTTTTAGCTCTGGGATATATTTTGATAAAGGGATTTATGGAATAAGTAAGGAAAATATTAGATATAAGCAAGAGCTAAGGCAGAGAATTGAGGGTGCTCCATGATATTCCCTATTTCCAGATATATATATCTCTGAGTGTGCTTGAGAACGAACAGCAAACAAGTTGTAAAACATAGCTGGTGGTGACCTCTCTACTCTCTGGTCATTGGCCCTTCGTTCCTTCACTCGGTTGTCGCACGAAAAAGTTCTTTAATTAACGAAATGCCCATGTGGTGTGTCTTGTGTGGCTCTGTGTGGCCTCCTCCATCCGCTCATCGTCGTTTCTGCTTAATTATTGCACCAGAAGTATGAAATTTAGTCACTTGTCTTGAACTTTATGAATAAAATTAGGTGTTTATAAGTTAATTCTTGCTTAAAACCAAGGCAATTTTTATCGATCACTAATCATAAACTAATCTTTTCCTTAATTCCTTGCTTTATTCCCCAGAAGTATCCACATTGGCCGAACTGGCCGCTCGCTGTGTGGCCTCTTACATACCCTTCGAGCTGGTGGAGCATGTGTATCCGCCGGTGCCCGAGCAGCTGCAGCTGCGCATTGCATTCTGGAGCTTTCCGGACAACGAGGAGGACATACGGTTGTACTCCTGCCTGGCCAATAGCTCGGCGGATGAGTTCAATCGCGGCGATCAGTTGTTCCGAATGCGAGCTGTCAAGGATCCGCTGCAGATAGGTAAAGTTACTTGATTTACTTTGCTCCTTGAATGGATAATAATTTTGATGTCTTAAATTCCAGGCTTTCATCTATCGGCCAGCGTGGTTAATCAGACGCCGCGGGCCTACTTCAATGTGGCCGTGACCTTTGATCGACGTCGCATCTCTTCCTGCAACTGCACCTGCACTTCGTCCGCCTACTGGTGCTCCCACGTAGTCGCCGTTTGTCTGCATCGCATTCATTGCGTGAGTACTTGGAAAATACCACCTCAAATTGAGACTTTAATTAATTTATTAAACCTTCTCTCCCTTTACAGCCCCAGGAAGTGTGCCTGCGTGCACCGGTGTCCGAGTCACTGACTCGCCTGCAACGCGATCAGCTGCAAAAGTTTGCCCAGTATTTGATTAGCGAGCTGCCGCAACAGATTCTGCCCACGGCTCAGCGTCTGCTGGACGAACTGCTCAGTGCCCAGCCAACGGCAATTAATACGGTGTGCGGTGCACCCGATCCCACGGCCGGGGCCTCGATCAATGACCAGACTAGCTGGTATCTGGACGAGAAGACGCTGCACAACAACATCAAGCGGATACTCATCAAGTTCTGTCTGCCCGCACCGATAGTGTTTAGGTAAGGAACTTGTAAAGGGGTTAATATAATGGGGAAATGTGAGAAAAAGCATATTTGTTATAGTTTTTAATACATAGTTTTGTGTAATATCCCTAATTTTCCTTTGTATTGAGAGATAGTTCCACATTTCCCCCTTCTAACTAGCTTATTTTTGATTTGTTATCTAACTTTAACCTTTAAAATACATCTCTATATCATCATCTTCTCCCTGTTCCACAGTGATGTCAACTATCTGACAAACTCTGCACCGCCGGCGGCTGCCGAATGGACCTCGTTGCTGCGACCGCTGAGGGGACGCGAACCGGAGGGCATGTGGAACCTGCTGTCGATTGTCCGCGAAATGTACAGGCGCTGCGACCGGAACGCGGTCCGTTTGCTGGAAATAATCACGGAGGAGTGCATGTCCTGCGACCAGATCCTCATCTGGTGGTTCCAGACCAAGCTGGCGCTCATGATGGGCTCCCACGGTCACTCGGGCGGCAAGCACTCGAACACGCACTCCAACTCGACGGCGCTGCAGCATGCCTGCAGTTCGCTGTGCGACGAAATTGTGGCCCTGTGGCGTCTGGCCGCTCTGAATCCCGGCCTGGCGCCGGACGAGCGCGACATGCTGCACGCCCAGTTCACGGCCTGGCACCTAAAGATTCTCGATCGCGTTGTAAAGAGCCGCATGATGCCGTCGTCGTACACGAACAAGCATCAGCAGAACTCACGCTCCGACACGGAACTCTTCATCGGCTTCAAGCCGGCCATTGAGGCGTGCTATCTGGACTGGGAGGACTATCCCATTGCGGGCGTGACGCATACCCACGACACGAATCCCATCTACTACTCGCCCTTCACCTGCTTCAAGCACACGGACCCCAAGTCCGGCGAGTCGGCGAATCCCGGCCAGCTGAACGCCACCCAGGCGGTGATGACGAACAACAAGCACTACAACTACTTCAGCTCCTCCAGCGACCATGGGTTGCATCCGGGCGCCTTTAAGCAGCGCTTGGAGCGACCCTTCCGCGAGTCGCGCTTCTACAACAATCTGGGCGATCTCGAGGGCTCGGCTGTGTTGTCCGGCGGCGGAGCATCCAGCAGCAGCAGACAGCTTGGCTCGGGACTGGCCAGCAGCGGCGGTGGAGGTGGTGGTTCTGTTTCTGGAGGTCACGCCCCTGCCGGAGCCGGAGGCATTGGTCAAATGGGAGTTGGTGTGGCTGTCGGAGGAGCGTCTGCTTCGGGGGATGTTAATCATGCCGCACAGCAGCAGCTGCTGCCCAGCGTTCTGACCGCTTCTGTGGTCAACTCCAAGGGAGGAGGCGGCGTAGGAGGCGGAGTAGGAGGAGCAGGAGGAGGTCCTGGAGTTGTCACTGGCGGCGGCGTCGGTGGAGCTGGAGCCGATGGCAACCGGTCGAGTGCCAGCAGCGAGGGATTCTGTGAGAACGACGATTTCGGCGGCGACACCAGCAGTAGTCACAACTACTGTCCGCCTGGACAGGCGGCCACGTCGTCTGGAGTCGGCCCAAAGTCCTCGGCGCTCACCGAGTCGGATTCGCAGAGCAGCTTCGATGCCGTCTCGCAGCAGAGCAAGGACGACCAGCCCGTTGGAGTCGGGGCAGCAGTGGGCGTGGAGCAGGCATGCTCCACCTCGGACACATCGTCCGCCTCCTCGGCTTCCTCGTCCGCTTCCACGGCATCCGGCAGCTCCAACAGTTCAACGTCCTCGATGCTCATGGCAGGACAAGAGCTGAACGCTGGCGCAGGTGTCGCTGTCGGTGGCGTGCAGCAAACGCCGCGTCGCCTGAGCAAGGATGAGTCCTTCAGCAGCAGCAGCGATGAGTTTAATCAAGCAGCTGGCAGCGGAGCGAGAGGAGAAAGCGGTGGCAGAGGGGCAACTGACGGCGGAGAAGCGGAAGGAATGGCAGGCACAGGCGGTGCAGGAGGAGGAGCTGGTTCTACGGCTGGCGGAGATCTCACGCCCGTGCCCAGCACTTCGGCGGCAGCACGAGCTGCCCTGGCAGCCGGCTCTGCAGCTGCATTGCCGGCAATGGTGCCCGGCACACCTCACCACCACCATCACCATCATCATCACCACCATCACCTGTCGTCGGCCGGCGTCGCCGGAGGATTATCGGTGCTGGGACTGGCTGCCGCACCAACGCTGGATCATCAGCCCGGCGGCAGCGCCGCGTCTTCGTCTTCGCTGGCCGCCGCCCGGGCAGCCGCTGTGGCCGCTTGCAGTGACAAGCCGCACGTCTTCTCCAATGTCCGGCCGACGGAGGACGCCTGGGACATACTCCTGGCCCGGGCCGAGGGCCTGCATGCCCACGGGCATGGCAGCGAGGCCTGCATCCTGGCCGTGCGCCTGGCCGAGCAAATGCTGGCCAATCCGCCCAATCTGCTCCTCGAACTGCCGCCGGCGCCGAAGCGCAAGGGCAAGAAACAGAACGTGAATCCCATTTCGCACCAGCTGACCGTGGTGGCCTCGGCCACGCTCTCCAAGTGCGCCTTCCTCTGCACGGTGCTGTCGGAGAACTCGGAGCACTATCACATCGGCTTCCGGATATGCCTGTTCGCCCTGGAGATGCCGCGACCGCCGGCCAGCACCAAGCCGCTGGAGGTGAAGCTGGCCAACCAGGAGGCGGACATACTGGCGCTGCTCAAGCGGCTGCCGCTGGGCGCGGCGGAGCTTCAGGTGATCCGGGAGCGGGCCGAGCAGCTGCGCAGTGGAACGTTCAAGACGCGCGGCGAAGCGCTGCTGCCGATAAACCTGGCCACCTTCATATTCGACGCTTTGGTACTCCTCAGTCCCGTTGGTGGTGGTGCAGGAGCATCTTCTTCTGGCGCGGCTTCGGGAGCAGCTGCAGCGGGTGCAGGAGGAGGAGGAGGAGGTTCAGCAGCTGGCAAATCCCTGGTCACCTCCGGCGGCCGCTTGCTCTTCTACAAGCCGCACAGCGACGAGACTCTGGGATTCGATGCCGCCGTGGCCGCCCTGGGCCTCAAGGCGAACGTCTCGGAGGCGGAGCATCCGCTGCTCTGCGAGGGCACGCGGCGGCAGCGCGGAGATCTGGCGCTGACCCTGCTCTCCCACTACAAGGACGAGCCGCGCAAGATAGCCAAGATCATGGAGAAGCTGCTGGACAGGGACATACACACGCTGCTCAAGGCGCCGCTCCTGCCGGCCTACTACTCGAGCAATCCGCCGGTGCGGACGCCGAGCAACCAGCCCACGCGCAGGGAGGAGCATCACGAGTACGGCAGCAGCGGCAGCTCCGCCGGCTGCCCTTCCTCCAACTGCAATCCAACCGTGGCCAATCTGTGCGAGCTCCTGCCGGCGGACTATGGCAGTGTCGGCGGCAACAGTCGGCCGCACAGCTCGACCAGCGCCGAGCTGGAGCTGAGCATGTGCGCCCTGAGCATGGCCAGCAGCGGGAGCCAGTCGGGACAGGGCATGGTGCCCACACCGAATGCGGCGGGAGGAGGAGGCGGAACCACTGGGACACCCAATTCCGGCAGCACCACGGCCAGTGGAGGCCAGAATCCGGGCGGTAATAATCCGAGTGGTAATGGTGGCGGAGGAGGAGGTAATAGCGGCGGAAACGGTGGCAATGGAGGCGGTGCCAATGGCGGCAGCTCGAGCAGCAGCCGCAGCAAGGAGAGCCGGTACAAGGGGAAGCGGGCATATCCCTCGATACCCAACCAGCCGTCGGAGGCCAGTGCCCACTTCATGTTCGAGCTGGCCAAGACGGTGCTGAACAAGGCCGGCGGCAACAGCTCCACCTCGCTGTTCACGCAGGCGAGCACCAGCCAGAACCACCACGGGCCGCACCGCGCCCTCCACATGTGCGCCTTCCAGCTGGGCCTCTACGCCCTCGGCCTGCACAACTGCGTCAGCCCCAACTGGCTGTCGCGAACGTACTCGTCGCACGTCTCCTGGATTTTGGGGCAGGCGATGGAGATTGGTGCGCCGGCGATTAGTTTCCTGATCGACACCTGGGAGGCGCATCTAACGCCACCGGAGGCGGCCGGCATGGCGGATCGTGCGTCGCGCGGCTGGGACAGCAACATGGTGTACCCGGCGGCGGAGCTGGCGCTCTCCGTTCTGCCCCACGCCGCCGCCCTGAATCCGAACGAAATCCAGCGAGCGATCCTGCAGTGCAAGGAGCAGAGCGATCTGATGCTGGAGCGGGCTTGTCTCACTGTGGAAACGGCCGCCAAGGGCGGCGGCGTCTATCCGGAGGTGCTGTTCCAGGTGGCACGCTACTGGTACGAGCTGTACATGCGCAACACGCCGAACAACAGCGAGCACGAGCCGCACGACGACGCCATGGATCACTCGGCGGTGAGTCTGAGTGCGCTGATCGAGTCGCAGCAGCAGCACGAGCTCCAGCAGCAGCAGCAGCAGCAGCAGGCAGTGCAGCAGCAGCAGCAGCAGGCGGTGCAGCAGCAGGTGCAACAGCAGCAGCAGATGGGCATGCCGAATCCAGGTGTGCCTGGCGGTGGTCCCGGCGGACCCGGAGGTCTCCCCGTGGCCGTGCCACCGCCCGTCGTTGGCTCCGCTTTGCCCAATCCGCAGGGCCAGTTCCAGCCCGTGGGCGTGGCCGCCCTGGCTCCGCTCGGCCTGGCGCCGTATCCGCCGTACAGCTTCTGCCAGGGCCTGTACGCGCACGCCCACCACAACCTGAGCTACCCGCCCGGCCAGATGCAGATGTACATTTCCGCTGGACCGCCGCCACCGCCGCAGGCCTACGGTGGCTACCAGCAGGCGCCGCCCCAGCAGCCGCCCAATCCGCAGCAGCAGCAGCAGCAACAGCAGCAGCAGCAGGTTGTCCAACAGCAGGTCGTGCAGCAGCAGCAGGTGCAGCAGCAGCAGGTGGTGCAGCAACAGCAGGTGCAGCAGCAGCAGGTTCAGATGGCGGGACAGGCGCCGCCGGGACACCCCGGTCAGCCGGTGCATCCCGGTCAGCCGCCCTCCGCCTTCCAGCCGCAGCCGCCGCCGGGAGCCTTCCAGCCGATGCCGCCGCAGGCTTACCAAGCGCTCCAGGCAGGTCCTCCGGGACCGCCGATGGGTCCGCCGCAGGGCTACTATGGCCCGCCGCCGCCACCACCGCCAAACGGACCGCCTGGCGTGGGCGTCGGTGTGGGTGTAGGTGTGGGCGTGAACGTGGGCGTGGGCGTCGGCGTGATGCCCATGCGCCAGCACCAGCACCAACATCCCGTGTATCCGTTCATGCAGCAGGCACCGCCGCCGCCGGTGCAGCAACAGCAGCAGCAGCAGGCGCCGCCCTCGCAGCCGCCGGTGCGACAGCGACAGCCTCACCAGTTCACGTGAGTAACATTGATCCTTTCTCGAGCTTTCCTTGCTTATCTAACCATTTCCCTGCAGACCCACCCAGCTGAGGTATCTGCTGGCCGCCTACAACGTGGGCATGCTGGCCATGGAGACGCTGGCGCGACGCGTTCACGACGATCGGCCGCAGGCCAAGTATGCCCGGAATCCGCCGTACGGCGAGGATGTCAAGTGGCTGTTGCGGATCAGCAAGAAGCTGGGCACGCAGTATCTGCATCAGTTCTGCATTTGCGCTGTCAACTCGATCGTGAGTCCATTTGTCCTCCACGACGTGGCCATCGAGTCGGCCCACTATCTGGGCAGGAACAACCACCAGCTGGTGATGCAGCATCTGCGCTCCGCTTTGACGCCGCTCGTCCAGAAGTGCCAGCAAATGTGAGTAGTAGCAGGAGAGAGAGCGAGAGTTTCCCAGACTAACACGAGGTGGTTTTGTTCCATAAAAACACACACAGGTACATCCAGTGCATCCACCAAAAGCTGTACCATCTGACGCAGGGCGATTACGAGGAGTTTGCCAGCATTGTGGTGGCCGCCCGTGCCGCCTTTCAGATAACGCCCGAGGGCAGTGCCCAGTTCAAGGACTGGCTGCAGTCCATCAAGCGGTAAGTGTTGGTATAGTCTTGAACGAGACTCCTTTACAAGCATCCTTGTCTTCATTTGCAGTTCGAAATCCTGCAAGAAAGAGCTGTGGACACAGATCAATGCGGCTCTGCAGAGCAACTCCAAATGACAAAGACTTGACTCCTGCAATCTGATGACGGCAGTGGCAGCAGCAGCAGCAGTAGCAGCAGCGGCAGCAACGACGACAAGTGACGCGGCAACGGCAGCAGAGTGCAAATCAACGACAACGGCAACAAGCAACAGCAACAGCAGTCTCATCATACCGCTGAATAGCAACAATCACAACAGCTTGGCCAGCAGCAACGGCGGCAAGAATGTCAGCATTGGCCTGGGCGACAACCATCATCATCACCATCATCACCACAGCAGGCATCATCATCTGCTGGAAACGCCGACAGGTGGCACGGCAGCGTCTGCAGCGGCGGCCGCAACTGGAGGCGGAGGAGCATCGTCATCAGCTGCTACAGTCTCTGCTGCGGCCACAGCTTCAAGCTACGATCGTACGGAGCGCGGAGAGCGACGTCCCCCGCTGCTGGGGGCACCGCCGCTTTTTGCGATAAGTAACATCACCAATAACAGCAACAGCAATGGGAGCAGCAGCAGCAACAACAATAACAGCAATAGTAGCGGCAACAACAGCAGCAACAATCGAACGGCAGCAACAGCAGCCACAGCCGCGCTTGCCTATCATCACTCGCTGATGCCGAACTACTATCCCAGCGCAGCGCGGCAGCTGCACATGCATGGCCATGCCCGGACACATGCTGCCTCACTTGCTCACCAGCATCAGCATCAACATCAGCATCAGCATCAGCATCAACATCAGCATCAGCCACATCCCCAGTCACAGCTACATCCTCAGACACAGCCACACCCACACCCGCATCCGCATCCGCATCAGTACCAGCTGCAGGCGCTGAGCCATTACCATCAGCAACTTTAACAACGTATCGGGTCCAGTGCGGCAGCGGCTGGTGCGTTTATTGCATCAGCTGCTGCAGCATCGTCGGAGATTGCCTGGCGTCGGCGGCGACAACGCTGTCGTCCCAGCTGCGAGCGATGATCGATTAGCTGGAACTGGCCCGGGCCCTGGCTTCTGGCTGTGGCTCTGGTTGATGGTGTTGCTGATGCTGTTGCTGGTCCTGGGCCTGCCGCTGCTGCTGCTGATGCTCCTTTGAGTTAACCACTCCCATGCCCCATTTCCGAACCTCTTTTTTGGATGAGAACCACCGCCACCGCACTTAGTTCATGTTGAAAATTTTCAAATTTCGAGTTTCATTTCGGAAAACTTTTTTTCTTTTATGATTATGTTAATTTTATAATTAATTTTCTTTGTTTGTTAGTGTGTGTGTGTGTGTGTGAGTGAGTTGGTGAGTGTGTGTGTTTGCGTGTGTAATTTTTTTAGACTGATCTATCTGCCAACACCAACAACAGCAACAACATCAAACAACTCGCACACAACACACACACACTCACTCTCTTAATCTGGACTAGAACTTGATTAATCGATAAATTTCGATAGTTTTCCAGCTATCAATATACACACACACACTCTCATACCCAGACATCATCATATGAAGAGAGCACAGAGAGAGAAGCAGGAAGAGAAGGCTCTGGGTAGCTCTGTTTGATCATTTTTTCAGAAAAAATATAATGTGTTCAGTTAAATTAACGTATTTATATATAGGCGATCTATCAACTAGTTATCTTCAGCTACAGCTCTATATAAATAGATATCAAACTTGGACTTACTAAACATTTGCTTAAAACTAATAACCTTACAGCCCTAACCCTAACCCTAACCCTAACCTCTTTTTTTTACTTTAACCTTTTCTAGTTGTAGGTCTTAAAGTAACTGCTTTTGATTATATTCTTTGTTTCTATACATATTTATATTATTTAGTCTAAGCGAAAACCGATTTATACATACAATTTTACTTATTTAGTAATTCTTACGGGTTAAGTGAATTTTTTAGGATTTTCAAATTATAAAAAACAAAAACAAAAATGTATATCGACAATCGAGAGAAGAAGTTCTCACCGCCAAGGCAGAGCAGTTTGTTTCAAATATTTAAAGCTAGCAAAAGATCTCAAAAAAACAATTTGTTAATCGATAATATCAATTGCATAAGTGAAAAAGCGACTGGAACAGGCTGAAATGTGTACATAACCCTTCCAGGCAGCAAGAAGAGCTGTCTCTTCTTCCAGCGAATTTCCAGCAAAGAAATTCCCTGTGGAAGCCTGTAAGGTTTCCTTCCAAGCGTTGTTCCCCCGTGGATATGCCTCATTGCCAGGCTGGAAAGGAATTCCCGGCCCGGTTTCTATGAAGCATTCTCCGGGGGAATCCCACCAGCCTGGAAGGAACTGAACGGGACATTTAAGTTAGCAAAAAACAGTAACTTTTTCGTAGATATCCCAATTGGAGAACACTTTCGAAATGGTTTCCTGCTATAGGAACCAGAGGGATATGTGCGTGGGGATCCAGAAAGCTCTGACAAAGCTGGAATGTGGATACTCACCCACATAGAGATGGCCAAAATATTTCGGACAAACTGCTGGAATTTCTTCGGCTTCGACCAACTTCTTCTACTTCATAATGTTGACACAACCACACACTTTTTATTATTATGTAAAGAGCTATGGAAATTAGTTTTTCAACAGAGTTTCTATTTTTACAATGAAATATAAAAAAAAACAAATGCAAACATTTTTTGTTTTGTTTCAAATTTTTTTCTTATTTTTGAATACTTTTTTTTTAATTACAATTTTTTTTTGTATCTACTTATATGAAACATAAACCTATATATATATTTTTAAAACCCCATCAAATCTTTATATTTATACACACAAAACTAAAAAAAAAGGAAAAAGAAAAGAATGAAAATGAAAATGGAAAAAAAGATGAACAAAATTTTTTTTTATACACACTGAAAAAATATTGCTGTTTTGAATAAATATGGTTTTTTGGATTTATGTCAAAACGCAAATGAAAAGAACAAAAAAAAGCAAAAAAAAAATGAGAAAAAACTAAACAAAAAACAAAAACACTCAAAATAATCAATGTTGGTTTTACTTTTCTTCAGTTGGCTTTCTTTTTCAGAATTTTGGTGCAATCATTATTTTCGATTTGCGTTCTTAAGATGTTTATTTTTGACAATCCCCCCTCTCACCCAAGTCCTCCCACAACAACGATCACTCCCAATTGAAACTATAAAAGGAAACTGCCACTATCTTGAGGATTCATTGAATACGTTACATGAATATATAATATATATAAACACGATCGCGGATCCCGGAAGCACCTCAGTCCCAGTCCCAGTCCCCGCTTGGAGGTTGTAAATAAACGCATTGGATTGACGATGTCTTATATATATAAATATTGTAACTCTTTGTGTTTTTGTACTATCACCGAGTACATCGAGTCCGAGAATAGGATTCGAGTTCTGTAAGCAATCGCGTAATTTGTAAACTTTTAGTAGCCAGTTTTATACAAAAGAGAAATCCCAAACAAAGAAAACAACAAAAAAATTGACAACTAAATCTATATATATTTATATATATATATAAAAATAGTTAACGAAACGCAATCTGTAAATTACACTTAACGTGAGAAATGTTTTTAAATTACATTATAGTTGACTTTTTCCACGAAAAAAACAAAAGCTTAGCAAAGATTTCACGCTTTGTTCACCGAAACAATTTTTGTAAATTATGAAATACCGTAAAGTAATAAACCATTTAGCAACCAATCGAGTAACGAATTGCAGAGCGGAGAGATAGGAATCAATCGAGACGTACCACAAACGAATAACAACCATTAACCCATTGACTTGAGCCACACTCAGCAAGAGCAACAATAACTGAAGAAGAGCAAAACGAAACGAAACGAAAGCGGGAAAGCGAGAAGCTAAAAATATACAATTTAAAAATTAATAATAAATGCAAACATAATGTTAACGTAGCCGATTTAGCCTTTAGATCACATTTAGCGCATATTTTACACAAGCGTAGTGAACCAATTCCAAAAAACTAAACTTAGAGAAAACAACGCCGCCGCACAAGCCAACCCAAGACCCAAAAGTCCAATCCACACAAGCCACAGCTGGAGATGTATAGCAGGAGGTAGAATTTTGAATATATTCCTAGACACGTATAATTCAATCAGGGTGAGTTGAGCAATGTTTTCTATAAAACCCATGAACTTGGCCTAACCGGAAGTCTAGTTATGTCAAGTCATGTTTTGTAATCGAAGCAAGTTTGAACACGCTTATCGATATCGATAGCAAGAAATATTCTGTCAGAACTTCAAGTTATTTCCGTTTCTTTTTCTCTCTTTTCTGATGTTTAAGGAAATACAAGCCTATATCATTTAACTGCCACTCACTGATCTTCTATCAAAACTCGGAAGCTTAGAGTTATTTTTCCAGCCGAATCAGAATCTGTATCAAGATATAGAACACACACACACTATAGAGACGTGTATATAGTCATACGCACGGTGGAGAGGACAGGCGAGAGATCTCGTTGCTTGGCGTATATATTTACAGATTTGCAGATAGATTAGACTATTGACGCGGTCATAATATATAATATTAATTGTAAGTCGGAAATAAAGCATTACCTCATACTTTAAATACTTATGATGACAACAGTTACAAGTAGAACGACAAACACTCTGAATATATATATATATATATATACAATATATACACACACCATATATATATATTCTAATATATATATATATACATATATAGGACATTTTTTTGTAGCAATCGAACTTAGGCTTTATGAAATTCTATCATTTACGAAACGAATTCCCAGTGCTGCGAAGCGATATCCTTGCTGTGCCAGAAGAGAGCGTCCTTTCCACACGGTGGCCTGGCAGCCCTGGACTCGTCGAGTTGTTCGCTCTTTGTAAATTTTGCACTGTAAAAAAAACAGAAACTAAAATATTTAATATATATACATAAATATAAAAATTGCTTGCTAAAAAAAAAATAAAAACAAAAAACAGTTTAAACGAAAGAAACGAATGGAAAACGCGCAAAAAGTTTATCATACAAAATATATACATACATATACATTAATATATGTATATAATATATATATATATATATACATATGTAAATATTATATACATATATATATATACAATGGAGCGTTATTTATATATATGCCTACAGAAAAAAACAAAAAATGCGAAAAACCAAAAACAAAAACTATTATATACAACAAAAATATATACATACATACATATATATATATAAATATATATATATCTATATATATATATTATATATATACAATACTTATTTACATTGCGTATTTTAGCGTTTTATTCGACATCGGAAAATAAAAACAAAATGAAAGTAACAACCAATCGTAGAAACGCTACAAAAGTGTTCTTTTAAACAGAAAAATAAAACAAAACAAAATATATATATATATATATAAATCATAAATAAATTCGGAGAGCGAAAATATAGGAAATGAAAGTAAGAGGGCGACAGAAAAAATATTTATACACCGAATAGCTGCAACGGGGCATGTTGAGGGCTTAAATAGAAATCAGAGATAAATGGACAGGAAAAAGGATGCAAGAAATATTTAATTCAATAATTATTGAATAAACACGATGTTTTTTTTACCAATCGCTGTAAATATAAAGCAAAGAATGAAAACCCCCACACACACACACACACTTTTCTCACGCGTTTTTCCTTCAGTTTTCAATGGTTTGTGATTTTTCTCGGTCGCAAAAATCCCCCAAAAAACAATGCAAAGCTTTAATTCATTGCCACACACTACACACCTCACACACCCACAGCGATGCTAAAGTGCTTTAAACACGTAAATAAATACATTTCTCTTAAGTAAAAAATGCTAAAAACTTTTTACAAACCAAAAACATAAACAGATGACGATGAAGAACAGAAACTCTGCCAAAAACAAGCTACTCTTAATAACTAACAACACGTAAATGAAACACAAGAATAATATTACACAAGAAAACAAAAGAAAAACGAGAATATTCTTTACAAAAATAGCAACAAATTGTAAACAACAAATAATAAAGCAAACTAAAAAAAAAAATAATAACAATTATACAGGCATAAATTCAAACGCAAAGCAGAATGAATTAAGAGATGAACGGAAATTAAATAAAAAAAGCTTATTTTATATATTCGAACATACAACAATAACATAACAGAAATGACCATTAAATGAACTAAATTATATATGAACAGACCTATGCATACATCCACATATGTATATAGTATATATATATATGTATATGAATGATTTTTAACCAGGAGATGTAAAGAGAAATTGCAGAAATCCCTTTCGAATTTTAATAGTTTTCACGAAGCGAAAAGCGGAAGCGGAAAAGCAGCTGACAGCAGGCTCGAGTTGTGGTGGTTGCGAGAGAGAGAGAGAAAGCTAGAGACGCGCATTATTATTAACTAATTTAATATGCAATATATCTACTATATTAAAAAAAAGAAAACCAAGAAAAAGTAAAACAAAAAACTTAAATACAAATAAAAAACGAGAAAGAGAAAAATTAAAATATACACAGCAAAAAGGAGAACATAAAAATGAACACATTTTAAAACAATGAAAGTAAAACGAAAAAAAAAACAAAAAAAAAACACAAATAAAAACGAACAAAAAAAAAAAACAAAAGAAACCAGAAAAAACATAAAAGCAAAAAGTTTTATTTATATCGAGGGAGGAATTATTATATTTTCAAATTCTACCGCCCTCTGGAGCCTTACCAAAGCTTATTGATATAGCACCTTAGCCGGCGATAGCCAGCTCGCCAATCGACTAGCTGCTATTCGATACACCACCGAAATATCGATAGGCGGGCGAGCATATTCGATTCTGTGTGTTTATAAGCGAGAAGGAAACTTGCTTCGGCGACAATTTCAAAGCGCCCAAAAGACGAGAAAGGCGTTCGTGCCTGATAGCGTCCAGCGTCCAGCAAATCCTTGCCGGAAATCCAGTCACAGTCACAGACACAGCCACAGCCACAGCCACAGATTCCTTTCTAAAGGTTCAGGACACGCAACCAGTTTCAAAAGTTGAAAAGTGCGCGCCTCCTTAAAAGCCGTTTGCTCCAGTTTGTATCCAAGTTTGTTAAAGTTTAAAACTAAAGCCAAGTCAAAATGCCTTTCGCCCACGAGTCGCAACTAAAGTCGGTGGCCAGCGAACAGCTGACCAAGACGGAGACCATCAAGCTGCGCAACCAACACATCGGGTGAGCATTATCCTTTCCGTTCCTTTGCTACACTTCCTTCCTGCGTAATCCCTCCCCCTCCCACCAAGTGGTTCGTGTGAGCCTGCGACCTTGCCTTGAATTCGCTTTGGCTGTCAAGGTCAAGTGCGGCGGCGGCGGCGGCATCCCCAAAACATAGCCCACTCATAGCCTGCCCTGCCCCCAGGCCGTCTCTTCCGTCTCTCTATTCTTGGCACTGTTGCACCTGCAGTCGCTGCCTCCGCTGCCTCCTCCCAAAAAGCATGATGAAAACGAGAGACAAAGAGCGAGAGACTTGCGAGCGCCAAAAATTGGCTATATTTATTTTTGTTTTTATTGATTATTCGGTTTTAAAGAGGCAATTTAACTTTGATTACAAATTATTAAAGGTTTCTTTGAAAATCAACTCCCAAAAATTATATTTATATTTCTAATTTACTGGTGAAATATAATTAATTTATATAGTTAATATATATATCCTTTCTGGGCCTTTACTGTATCTATATTCTAAATACATTTATCAATGGCAATATATCTAAGAACATGATGACATGTATCTCGATTTTTTGTTTGTTTTAAAAATAGCTACCACGGGTTTGCATTAATTTCTAAAAAGTAAAATTAGTCAGCTAGCTTTTGTTAATTTTTTCAATTTAATTAATATTATTTAAATAGGTTAAAAATTAAGAGAAGTTTACTTACTTAAAGTAAAACTTATTTCATGCATAGAATATACATTTAAAATGTATTATTTTTATAGACACCCACATTCCCTATCACAGAATATATATATATTGCTTAGGGAGTAGATTTAGGATCAAAGTGCATTATTTTGTGCACTCCTCCCCTCCCCATCCTCCTCATAAAATGTTTATCAAACATCGCAAGACCCCAAAGTCGCCGCCTTGTTTTTGTCTGGCAAACAACAAATGCAATAACCATTAGATTGGGCGTGTGAAGTGGGTTGGATGAATCCGGACGTAATCGCAGCGGTTAGGCCCCGGTTTATAGAGTCTCCCCTGAGTACGTCATTGCCGTCGCCTTACCTTACATTGTAACGCAACTATCTAGCTTTATGGTGTGCCTTCTTTATTATATTTTTTCACCTAAATATATTTAATGTTTTTAATTTTTTACAGGCAAGCCTGCCAGCTCTTCTATCGCTCTGATCCCCTGAAAATCGTACGCGGCCAAGGTCAGTACATGTTCGATGAGGAGGGCACCCGGTACTTGGACTGCATCAACAATGTGGCCCACGGTAAGTTCATCTTTTCTTAATTCCTTTCTAAATTTGCCTTAAAAAATTAGTATTACATTATCAGTAAACCTCTAAGCGTTTATATGGGTTGTTTTTTTACTCTTTACATCATCTATTGCGACTTTTTATTGGATTAATAATTAGGAAAATACGCAAAAAGAATTGGAGAGGCTTGAAATTTATAGAAAACTTTTCTGAAATTGATTAATATATTATTTAAGAGGTCTAGATTTGGAATATGTAGCATTACAACTGCTTAAACTTTAAAAAACTTATTCAAAATCATTTAAAAACAATATAAATAAATCGATTAATTTGTAAATATATTTTATAAAAGCTGTATGTCTAAATGTATATAAAAATATTGAACTGAACTTGCTATAGAATCTACAATTGTCATCATGATTTGCATTTTACTGGGGAACATGCTAAAATTGAAAAGAAATAAGGGAAAACCCGATATTTATCAATTTGAATCTCCCATAAAGAACCTCTGCTATCGATTGATAGGCAACTTTTCGATATTTGTCCGTTAGTTAATTAAATCTATACACTTGACCGAGGGCCACAGTTGCTAGGTTCGATTCGCTAAGGCGGCAATTTAGGAACCGGGGCCTGATGACGACAACGCTGGACCCCCGTCCGGCCAGTCGGCCGTCGACACCTAGCCAGATCCTATTTCTGTTGATGTTTCGGTTCGGTTCTGATTAGCGGCGGCGACGGCACACGCCCGCCGGATGCAAAGTGCAAGCAAGCTGCCAGCGAGAAGGNGGGGGGGGGGGGGGGGGGGGGGGGGGGGCGGGCCTGGGGGTACTCGATGGCAGTTTGGCAACAAGTTCAAGGCCCATATAGATATAGTAGGCGGACGGCGGCAGTGGCAACCAGCAGCCAGCAGACGTCGGCGGCATGTTCAGGCCCCGACTGCGACTGAGTCAGCCTTATCATCGACCCGTAGGTAAATTTTTTTAGATGCTGCCTGCCGGAATCGGCATGGGAATCGTACGGGACGGGACGGGACGGGACGGGGCCGGTCCGGGAGTGGCGGCCAGTTGGATCTGATTTCGGATTTCGGATTTCGGGCCCCGACACGACACACTGCCGCCCAGAGCAATAACTGGCGATTAAAACAACAGTCGTCCCATCAAGACAATCACTCATAATAACAATAACAATAACAGCAGCAGCAGCAGCATTTGCGTATAAAATGTAGACCGAGTACACTGGGTATTACGTTCCCGACAAAACATATATCATCGCGGACACCGAGGGGGGTCGCCTAAAACCATATCAACTTATCAACAGAACAACATCGGGAACAACAACAGGGAGGAGGGATTGACGTGGTCGGGCTTCCAATTTGCCAATTTGCCTGGGACTTGATTTTTATTTTTCCCAAACGCTTCCTACAACGGAATTTTCCGTTTACAATAATCTTTGTAAAGAATAAATACACATAAACACGAAATGCAATAATTCTGCTGGGGTCTGAGTGACCTGAGCAGATCTTCCGAACATTTGGGCTTAAGAGACTTCACTTTAAGGACAGATAAAAATAATATAGGTTTTTTTATTCAGGGCTAATGCTTGATTACCTAATTAATTAATAAGATTTTTAATTATAATTCCATATCAACAAACCCTTCCTAAACTTCTTTATTTAGTTTCTTGAACCAATTTCATTCCTAAACAAATAAGTTGTCCACCTAAAGTTGACCTTATATTTATTTATTATTTAATTCTAAATTTGATTTGATTTTCCTCTAATTTATATTTGTTTTTAATGTTGTTTTTGCTCTGGTTTTATGCTGGGCCCGGGCCCAATTGATAAGCTGAGGCCATTGGCATTGCGAATCTAATGAGAAATCATGGAATAGAAATGGAAATCCAATGGGGACGGACGGATGGGTGATAACGTTGTGCTCTATTTTTTTTCTTTCGTATTTATTTATAAATCTGAGTTAGCGCCTAAAACAAGGGGGCCAATCCTAGGCCCACGTACACAGGGGCCTGATAGTTAATGGTGAAATTTGTAGGTTGATCGGCAGCCGGGGCCTATTAATAGTTTGCACCTCTCTGGACTGGGGCTATCAGGGAGTGAGCCCTTTTAGGTGCAACCCTTTTGAGTGCGATTCGAGATTATTATGTATTAATCGGAAATTAAGCAGGTTTAGTCGGGTGTACTTGAAGCTACATTGTTAGGAATATTTACTGGATTGTCTTAGAGGGGTTTTAAGAGCAATTTAAAAGGGTTTTATTGCAATCCTTTAAGGTGGCATAGGTAACTCCTTTCTTAAACTAACTTCAAAAGGGGATAACAGGCAAGATGCGTAACGCCTATAAGGTGTAATAGCTCCTTTCCTCTCTGCTCTTTTCAGGCTTTCTTAAAATAGCTTCAAAAGGGAATATTGAATTAAATATCATAAATGATCCTTCACATCCTGCTCCTAATCATATAATAAGCAAGATGCGTAACGCCTTACAATTTCTGAGCACTCTTCCGGCTCTTCTTAAGATTAATTCAAATAAGATTTCAAGAAGATCTCTAATTAGTCATTTGTAAGACTACCTTTAAAATGTCTTAGAAAACCCAAAGAGATATATAGTACACCCCTTTCAATAGTGACCCACTTAGGCATTCGCAAATCGCTCCATTTCCGATCACGCCATCGATTCGTACTACCCACTACACTTTATGTAATGCCCTCTGACCAAGAATATATATAGACACACTATGTAATCAATAACAATGTGGGAATCAAAAAACAAAAACTACCGCTGAAAACGTGATAAGGCAGTGCACGTGTTGGATCTGAACAACATGTTATTTCTATTGGCGCGACGCGTATTATGAAATGGAAAATGGAACCACGTTCCGTGTAATCTCGTGCTACTTTTTCCACTCCACTCCGCCAGGCCAGCTCTTATCGGAGGGACAACATGTGAACGTCTCGTGCAGAATGGAAATGTACTCGAGATAGCTCCTAAGCATGCGTACAGTCCAGCGTCCGATCTAGTTTCAATATTTGCCTCGAGGGGATCGAGGCAGCGGAGGCTTTCCGCGGGATCTGAGCAATCAGCTGTGCCACACATTGCGAGTGGAAAATTCTGTTGAGATAAGAAGAAAAACAACCGGACGGTTGACTGTGAAAAGTCGGACAAAACAGAAGGGAAAACCAGGGGGAGTTGGAGGTGGGAGAAATCATGTCAACTTGCCAAGATGTTGCGAAAATAAAAGGGGGAAGCCATTTCGCACGTTTCTGGGAATCTCTGCCTGTGATATGTGATATATTTTGTGGGTGATGGAGGGGAATCACCTTGCCCTGCTCTTCTTAGCTGTTTACCACTCAACTGTACTTGGGTTGGCACTTCAATCAAATTACAAATATAATAAATAATACAAAGTAAAAAAAAAGTACAGAAAAAAAAAGGGAGACGGAGACGGAGACGGAGACGGAGACGGAGACGGAGACGGAGACGGAGACGGAGACGGAGACGGAGACGGAGACGGAGACGGAGACGGAGACGGAGACTCCCCCATGGTCATGCCCCAGTGCAAAGTGCCTAATCTGGACTCGATGAGACTCCACTCGACTCGGACTCGGACTCGCCTCTGTGCGCCGTATCAGAAACTACAAACGTGAAGGCATCGCGTGCACTTCACGTGATCCCTGGCAGACGCTTATCAAGGGGCGTGAATCCGAAACCAAATACGAATCCGTGACAGAATTAGAAGCACAATCGTAACGAGTAGTTGACCCCCAAAGCGACGCAATATCGCCTCGACTTGTTGGACGGGAGCGGAGTGCTCTAGAGCCGGGGAGCCGCCAGCCCCGTGGCTTATCGCCCATCCGCCGGGGCCTAACGCTCTGGATGGGCTGATGATGAGGGCCTCACTTGGAACCGGGCCTGTCTGGGCACAAAAAAAAAAAATAAAATAAAATAAATAAAATGAGTGTGCAAGCCCTGCGATAAGGCCCCTAAGGTGGCATTTTTTTTTGAAGCTGGCGGAGCTGGACAGGCTCACGTGCTGGTCTCAAATTATTTTTAGGCTTGTCTTTTTTTGGGGTAAAGTTTGGCCCGAGTCTAATCGGAACTTGGTTGATCTATAAATAAGAATTATTAGGTGGCCTAATCTACCAGCGATACGGTCAAGTGTGGGGGCTGCGAACAAAGGTTCTATTTTGGGGCTAAATGCAGGAATGAGTCTACCTATCCCCTGATCTTCAAGGGAAATTAGAAAGTAGAGTTTTAAAAAATAGAAAAAGGAACCTATTTTTTGTTTAAAGCCTCTTTAGTCAAAAATGTATTTACATATATAATTATAGTTTATTAATTTAGTTTAGCTTTCAAATATAAAACAGAGACCTAATTAGTTCACTTTCACTCTCCTAGTTGGCCACTGTCATCCCGAGGTGGTGCGAGCTGGTGCCCTGCAAATGGCCACCATTTCCACAAACAATCGCTTTCTTCACGACGAACTGGTGCAGTGCGCCCGGACCCTGACCAGCAAGATGCCGGAGCCGCTGTCCGTGTGCTTCTTCGTCAACTCCGGCTCGGAGGCCAACGATCTGGCCCTGCGCCTGGCCCGTAACTTTACCAAGCGTCAGGATGTGATCACCCTGGACCAGTGAGTAGCTAACATCCTAAACCACATTCGATCTCTAAACCTCTATATCTTCTCTTTCCCCTGTAACAGTGCCTACCATGGCCACCTGCAGTCCGTGATGGAGGTGTCGCCGTACAAGTTCAACCAGCCGGGCGGCGAGACAAAGCCCGACTATGTCCATGTAGCCCCCTGTCCCGATGTCTATGGCGGTCAGTTTACGGACAAAATGTATCCCGATGCCGACATGGCCGCCTTGTATGCCCGGCCCATCGAGGAGATATGCCAGCGCCAGCTGGCCAAGGGTCAGGGCCATGGCGTGGCCGCCTTTATAGCCGAGAGCCTGCAGAGCTGCGGTGGCCAGATCCTGCCGCCGGCTGGCTACTTCCAGGCTGTTTACGAAGCCGTGCGCTCCGCTGGCGGCGTTTGCATTGCCGACGAGGTCCAGGTGGGATTCGGTCGCGTGGGCAGCCACTACTGGGCCTTCGAGACGCAGAATGTCGTACCCGATATCGTGTGCGTGGCCAAGCCCATGGGCAATGGCCATCCGGTGGGTGCGGTGGTCACCACGCCGGAGATTGCCCAGGCCTTCCATGCCACCGGAGTGGCCTACTTCAATACGTACGGCGGCAATCCGGTGTCCTGTGCGATTGCCAATGCCGTGATGCGGGTCATCGAGCAGGAGGGTCTGCAGCAGAACGCCCTCGTCCTGGGCGAGTATCTGCTGCGCGAGTGCAATCGGCTCAAGCAGGACTTTGAGTGCATAGGCGATGTGCGCGGCGCTGGGCTCTTTGTGGGCATCGAGCTGGTGCGGGACCGGGCGGAGCGGAGTGCGGACAAGAAGGCCGCTCACTGGGTGGTCAATCGCATGAAGCAGCTCCACCGCGTCCTCGTCTCCTCCGACGGGCCCAACGACAACGTGATCAAGCTAAAGCCGCCGATGTGCTTCAGCCGGGATAATGCCGACGAGTTCCTGCTCGCCTTCCGCGAGTGCCTCACCACCCTGATGCAGGATCGTCTGACCAGTGCCACCAGCAGCGCCCACGCCGTGGCGGCCACCAGCGGTGTTATTGCCACCGCCGCCGAGACGCTGGCCAACAAGACGAAGCTCTTCGAGCGGCAGGATCGCCTCATCAAGTCCGTCTGAGGCAGTGCCTGCTGGTTGGCCAGCAGCAGCAGCTCCACCAATGCCTCTCCGCCCGGGCACAAAATAGCTTTAGCCTTAGCCGCCAAGGATATTTAAATTATTCCATGATCCCCACTCCCCTCTCCCCCCGTCTCCAAAATATATATTTTTGATTAGTTCTTAGTGTCATTTGTAGCACATGTAACCATTGTAACCATTATTCTGTTCGTCAGATATCTTCTAGTATCTAGAAAAAACGTAGGGAGCCCAACGCGAATTTCCTCCATTGTTATGTGTACCTTAACCCTAATATTACATATAATATTATTCCTCTTTTTTTTCATATTTTAAGCACAAAACGTGGAAAATGTTATTAAAATGTTATGTACATATATTTTTTTAACCACAAAAGCACACAGCTTTCTGCTTTTGGGTTTGTATTTGGGAAACTCCTCAAACAAGGGCTAATGAGATGTATGTTTATTCTTTTGTTATTGCAAAAGCCACCCTAAAAACTCCTAAGAAACCCTATAAAACCGCCCAAAACCCCCCTGGACGCCCCTGGAGCCCAATAGAGCCCCTAGAACGTCCAGACTACCCCCAAAACCCCCCTAAAGCCACCCTAAAAACCCCCAAAAACCGCCCAAAACCCCCCTGGACGCCCCTGGAGCCCAATAGAGCCCCTAGAACGTCCAGACTACCCCCAAAACCCCCCTAAAGCCACCCTAAAAACCCCTTAGAAACCCCCAAAAACCGCCCAAAACCCCCCTGGACGCCC
>VNJU01000468.1:0-28847 GCA_008042675.1 Drosophila seguyi
AGAGATAAGAGTGCAGCTGCACTGAAAAAACGGGAGAGTGAGAGAGCGGGTGAGCGGGTGAGCGTGGGAGCAAGCTTTTTGTTTAGCTGTCGCGACGGCGCAAGCTAAACGGAGAAGGCACAAAGAGGAATGCAAAAAAATGCAAAAGCAAACACTAGCAGCACAACTAAAATGTGAAATTAATAATTATTAAATACACAAAACAGAATAGCTGCATGCACACGAAGTGAACGGGATCTTTATTAATCCCAAAATCAAAGAATTATAATAAAACACCGGTTGTTTTTATCAAAAAATTACACAAATCGAGAGCGCAAGAAAAAAACACGTCCGTTCACTTGGAAGAGAGAAAGCTCTTTTTGACCGCCCTTATTTTAAACCACTTTAGCCATTCTTTTGGGCATACTAGCAATCAATTTGCGGCAAGTCTCTACTGGAATTTCATACCACGATTTTTCCACAAATTTCCACAAATCTTCTGCGTTTCGAAATGTTTTTGTTCCAATTCGACGTTTTAACTCTCCCCACAAATTTTCGATGGGGTTTAGGTCAGGGGATTGACTTGGCCAACCCATAAAAGTTACCTTGTTGTCATTAAACCAGGATTTCACAAGTTTTGAGGTATGTTTTGGGTCGTTATCTTGCTGAAAAACCCATCGCAAGAGCATGTTTTCCTCAGCATATGGTTGCATGATGTCTGATAAAATAGTTTTATATCCGAATTGGGTCATAATACCATTTATGCGGTGTATCGGCCCAACGCCGTGCCAAGAAAAACAGCTCCAAACCATTATACTACCGCCTCCGTGCTTAACTGTTGTTTTTGTGTAACGGGACTCGAATTCTTTGCCTTTAGGTCGTCGAACATAACGTCGGCAGTCGCTTCCAAATAGATTTATTTTTGTCTCATCGCTCCAAAGTATATTGTTCCACTTTTTTGACCCTTCTGGTCCAGACCATGCCAAATGACTTTCTCCATACTTTTGCCTTATCTTTAAATTTTTTTTTCTAAGTAAAGGAACCTTCCTGGCAATTTTTCCTGATAGTCCTGCCTCTGCAGTCTACGACGGACTGTTCGAGAAGAAATTTCATTATTAATTTCGGCGGAAATGGCCTTGGATGAAATGAACGGGTCCTTTTTGGCAAGAGTGACGACCCTAATGTCCGTTGTTTTTGAAGATTTCTTCTTCCTTCCTCTTTTTTGTATATTCAAATTTGGTTTTAGAGCATTTTGGACAAAGCACAATGAGCGTCCAAGGCTTTTGGCGATTTCGCGAAGACTTTTACCTTCTTTGTGCAGGTTGATAGCCAGCCTTCTTTCTTCAGGAGTGCAATGTGATTTTCGGCCCATCTAAAAAATTGTTTTGTATACTAATGCCCTTTAATATACTAGGATTTAATAAAAACCGACAAACCTTTGTTCACTTAGTGATATAATCCGATCAAATTAATAAGAATCACTGGTGTACTTATTTTTGTGACCAGCCAAAAACGGACCCTCCAGCGCAAAATTAAGCTTAGCATTAAACTTAGGGGGTTTCCCACTTTCATTTTTACTTTAAATGTTTTGCAACACTATAAATTTGTAAAATATAAACAATCGGCAGGTATGCATTCGATACAAATCGATATATTCCAAAAGAAATGATCATGATCGCTATGTACTTATTTTTTTGGCCAGCAGTGTATATTAATATTTAAACAAAAATATCCATAGACAAAATGCAAAAAACAATAAAATTATTCATTTTTTAAAGCATTCCAGTTTAAAACAATAATTTTTTGTATGAAAGCGTTTTGATTTTAATAGATTTATTTTAAACATTTTTTCTACTAAATAATATATAAAATACGCGTATATTTAAATATTAAAAATATTCATTAAATCCAGAACATCCATGTAAATTATAATTTATAATGCTAATTATAACTTTCTTAAACATTTTGTTATTTAAAAACCCAAGAAAAATTGGTATATGTATAAAATATGCTATTGACTATACTTATCATATTTCTCTTTCCTTAATACTGGGTATTCCCCTGTTGATTGTAATGGTTTATTATTATATATATTCCTCCCTTATTTGTGCCCCCTGTTTGCACCGAAAGCAGTCAGTCAGAATCAGAATCAGAAACAGAAACTGAAAACAGACAGAGTCAGCGTCAGACAGCAGCTGATAAGCCCCGATGCGGATGTGAAAATGTTCCTGGAAAAAAGAGGCCCAGCAATAAACACATTTCCTCCCATATAAATATATATTTTCATATATCTATATTTGTACAAATGTGTGAAATATATTAAGAAGTATTTGCCGCCATATAATTGACCCCAATATCTCTTTTATTTTCATTTCAGGTTGCGATAACCAACGTTGACCGAATCAAAGGTGAGCAGAAACATGAACCCTTAATGGAAATGGTGTACACTTTTCTTCCCTTTTTCCCATGTTTTTTTTCCTTGCTGGTTTTCCTCTTTTGAAGAGTGCCAAGTTTTTGTCACTTGGCCTCGGGCGATTTTGAACTTGTTCCACTTTGGCAGCGGGAATTTTTGCGGGGGCAGCCTTATCTTTGCATTCATCTAGTCTGCCAATGACTGCGGTTCTATTCTTCTCTCTAGGCGGAGATAAAACGCCAAAATGGTTCCTTTTCAGTTTGCTCTTTTGCTTGCCAGCTGTGCTCAATTCTCTTGGAAAAAATAAAAACGAAAAAGCGAAAAACCTGATGCTGGAATATAGCAGATACTCGAACGGCTTGCTCCAGTTCTTGAAGTGGAGTCCAAAACGAGTTTTTCGGCACTTGCCCGACCGCCTGCCACCGCTAATCCCCGCCTCGTAAATGCCTATATGCTATACGTAAATCATTAGAGTTGAGTTAGGTCTGGTTTTCTGATAGTTGCTGGCCAGGCTAAGACTAAGCCAAGAAAGAAACGCATAAAACAAGAAAGCCATAGGCCTCTAACACCCCAAGGTTTTTCCAGCCAACAGTTGTTGACTTTTTAAGCATTTCGCATGTGTGTATTTTCTTTATGACCGCATAAACTCCGTTATTATGTCTCTTGACATGTTCCCCAAACTGGTAATAAATTTGGTGTGCATATCCACAACATCTAACAGCTAATTGACCGATCTAAACGATTTCGTTTGGAGGCTAAAATGGAAACATAAAACCAAATTGCTAAAAGAGCTATATCTTCAAAATAAATGGCTTAAAGTCCGTTTGTATATACAGAACATTAAGGAATAAAGTTTTGCTAAAAGCCAACTAGAAGTTGAAATGTTTTTTGCAGACAGCGTTCGGTTTTATAATCACTTAAATTGGTTGTGGCCGAAATATCACAGTTATAAAAACTTGCTTTTAGATAGAAGAGTATTTTTAAAATCTATTTTGATTTATATAAGTTTAAAACTATGTAGTCTCATATTTTTTAAATTTTAAAATGCAATTATTTTGTTATTAATAGGGTTTACCTTTTTTGTTCAAAGAATGTCTTTGTTTTTTTTTTCCATTTTCGTCGGATTTCGTTGGATAAATTGAATTAACATGTTGCCTGTGCGCCACACGCAATGCAGCTGTCAAGTCCGGTCTGGCTTTAGCTTTTTGTGATATTGCCTAGTAGCACCCGCGATGGGGAAAGCCATTGATGCATTGCCACTGGCCACGTTTTACCCCTTCAATCCCTTTTGGCTTTCCACTGATGCATTCCTTGGATCTTTTGTTGTATAATGTGGAAACGTGTTCGAATCACCTGGGCCACATGCTGGCTACGAAGATGGGGGAGTTGCAATTGCAGTCGAAGAAATATGATTTAAAGAATGTTATAATATTCATTATAAAAAGTAAAAAATAAGTGGTACCTAAGACATGGCTCCTAATAACAAAATTGTAATAAAGAATTAATGTTGATAGTGTTATAGTTATAGTGCATATAATTATGAAGATTATACTATATATTTTCTAGTAATAAAATATAAGAAATATCATATGATATATCATATGGCATATGCCAAATCTGTAAACTTTCTTAATGCATTCAATAATATTGTTAAGATTATATTATTTCGGCCCTAGGTGTACTAAAGGTAGATGGCTGAATGACACACGCGACAAGTAGCCAAGCGCATCTGGCGGGGCGTTGGGGGGTCCATTTTTTTTGCTGTTGCTTTGTCAGGGGGCCAAGGGGACTGGGGCAACCCTTCAATGCCGCCTAGACAAGCCCTCGGCACGTATGGTGTATCCGATTTCATGACTAATTATACGGGAACCGAGTGTGCCAGCAGCGGGTAAGGCGAGAAGGTTAAGCGCCTCCTACCTGCCGATGCCGCCGCCCAATGGAATTATGCGGATTATATTTTTGTTCTTTGCTGTTTTTTGCGCCCTGCCACTGGGCGAGGCCAATTTCTGTTGCCTTTTTGGTCATTAATGAAGTAATGGAGCTGGTCGCCCCGGCATCCAGCCAGCCGTCTTTGGGGATCCGAGAAGGGTGAAGCCCCGGATTCGTTATTTGGTTTCATGCATAAAATAGCTGCACATAAGTGCAAGCTGCAAGCAAGTGCAGCATGAAATGCTGATGAAAATTTAATGAAATTGCAACGGAGCCGAGAAGCGGAGGAGCAGCGGCGTATCCTCATCCTATTTTATTTTCTGCTCTCTGGCCCAGTTGTGGGATGAAATGCAATTTTGCACGGCTAGTTTTTGGAGTGGCAAAAAAAGAAAACAAACACACCACCACCACACTGTTTCATTTTAATAGGTGTAAAAGCCTTAAGTTTGTAAAATTATGTGATACAGACACTGGGAAAATGTTATATTATGAACATAATTCATTAACTTTTAAAAATCCAGGCCGACTTGACATCGAGTCTGACGAAACACTTCCAATATATATGTCTTAATATTTCTTAATAAACATGAGTCGCTGCCAGCAAACAATATATATTATCAATAAATTAAAATACAAGTGATAAACTTTTAAAATAAAATGAGTTTGTATTTGTAAGTTTACTCTTTGTCATCACTTGAAGCTGACTAAGTAATGAGTTTACATGAAAATTTAAGGAATTCTGAACAAGCTCAAGTTCCTTAAAGTATTAGTCAATAAATTAAATTGTTTTCTTTCAAATTGGTTCTGACATTGTTTTAACAAGATTTAAAGATAGGAAAATGGAATACTAAGTAATATTTAATATAATGATTCCTTTAATTCGATAGTCTCTATACTCTTACACCATATATGTTGTCCCCAGTGTAAAATCAGTTGCCTTGGCAAGCTGTTGCATAAATCAACTTCACCTGTGAACGAACGCTCTCTCGGTGTGTGAAGGTATTTGTTTTTTACCTGGGTGCGTGTGTATGTGTTTTAGATAACTCATCGTTAAGCGCCCGCTTGAAACTATGTCAAGCCTTCCCGGACACAGGCATACATATATACATATATAGCAGTATATAGCTGCAGCACTAATGCCGGCATTAACCCCCACAGCTGCTGCTGCTGCCGCTGCTGTTGCACCCGAAGTGGCAGCTTCTGATGCTCCTCGTGTGTGCTCTATAAAATATTTGTTTAAACTTGCACCCAACCCACACACAGACATTTTCTGGTGTTGATAAGCACACTTCGCTCGCCCGCCCCTTGAGGCAGCGCAACGGGTAATCACAACTTAAATGAGTAGTTTAATTTTGTTCAAGTGTAGAGTGCCGAGAGATGCGTCTTCTTTTGAGAGGGGAACACAAGAGACATTAGCAGCCGAGGCCATAATTTCCCTTCACTTGAAAAAACAGACTTCAAAGGCAATTATTTGTTTACTTAAGAATACTAGCTTTGAGATTGAAAACAATTCTTGAGAATTCTGGAATAAAAACAAAGGCAAATCTGCAGAGTGGCAGAAAATCGTAAATTTAGGTTTTCTTGATAATAATTTGTTAATGTTATCAGAATGACTTAGACTCAGCGTTGACCTTAGTCTGATTGTTATCTCTAATGCCTGAACTCATTAATTATTTATATTTGTTATAGTTTAATGAATATTTAATGCATTTTTTCACAGTGCTGGGAAGTTTCAAACTCTTTTTCTATGTGCTTGATGTATTTCTGCCCTCTAGTGTATACACGCACAGAGATATTGTTAATGTATTTTTCCTGCCAGTGTTTTGAGAAAATATAGAGTCAGAGACTCGCTGTATGACCAGCCCGAGTGGCAGTTTGCCTTGCCCGCTAGAACTGCTGTTTATTGTATTCGTCTAAATTGTTGTTTATGTCTGCATTCAGACAGCAACTGCAGCTGCAACTGCAACGGCAACGGCAACTGCAGCGGCATTAGCAGAGGTAGCAAACATCAGTTGGAGGAGACTCGTCAAGAACCTGACAATTTGCGCTTGTCTCGCCTCTGATTGTGCTGTGCGAAAGAAGTTTGCTGTAGTGGCACTGCCAGCAGCAGCAGCACCAGCAATAAAAGTGCTAAAAAGTTTCATGCCCCCAGACTGCATCCTGTTGTCAAGTCCTGGCTGACTGCTGTTGGTGATGTTCCCCGTGCGCCCACAGACAAATTTTTAATCTTTTAAAACTGAGCTGCATTGTTGCCGAGTCTCCTCTGTGCTGCATTTGAAGAGTTGCCAGGGAAAGAGCGGAAGAATGGCGCAGTCCACCACCAAGAATCAGTCCAGAGAGTTCCTCCTCGGCTGTGTCCTTGCATATTCCTCGGGCATAATGAGAGCATTATAACTTTGTGACAAACTTTGTTGTGGATGCGGGCGCTAGCTACTGATGCTAATGAGGAAACGAGTTTTCCACAGCTAAAAAGGGAAGATTGTATTCATTAAATGTGAAATACGGTTAAAATTCTCTTCAAAGGACATCTAGGGGTGCTTTAGCCAGAATTTGTTTATTAGTAAAAGAAGAAATTGTCCTTACGTTATATTAATTTTTTGAACCACTAACCGTAATTTGCTTTTAAAGTCACACAGACCAAGAGCGAAATTGTATTTCATGATAAGAACTAAATAACTTTATGAAATACTGTTAATTTTCACATTTAAAGCAATACATATTTTTTTATAATGATAAGAAAATTGAAATTTTCAGAGAATCTTATATTCCCTTGAACTGACTATCAAGCTTATCGTTTTTTAATGCGACTACTAGGAGTGCAATCTTGCAACTTAAAAGCTAAATATAACATTTAATTAAAAAGTTTTAATTCAGATTTAATGGTGGTTGTGTTGTGAATGCTAAACAATGACCATGACTTGTATTTCAAAGCGTATTTCCTGTTCATTTAAGGGAATTTTGGTTGTATTTAGTTAAAGAATTTTGTTTTGGTTTCCTTTTTGTGCCTGCCCTTTGTTTTGCCTGCTCTCCTTCATTTCATTCGTTTCATTCATAATTTCTGTCGCATATGTAACTGCGGGGGTTGCTTGGAGTGTTGCAGGATGTATCTGATATGTCCCTGGGGGGTGTAACGAGGTTTCGTGAGCGTGGGGTTTTCCTCCACAGGCAACTTTGTCGCGTTGTCAAGCCTTTGTGGCTGTTTTCTATTTATGTTATGTTATTCTACCGCTACCTGACTGGGACACCCCGACTTTGCCACCGTCGTCTGGTGCCTGCTGTCTGGCGCATACACCTTCCATAAACCCAGCCCCGGCCCAAAACCAAACCGAACCCAATCCCCCCATGTGCCACCACCTAGGATGTCTGCACACGGAGCCAGAAATGACATCAGTGGCAGCCTGGAGCTTAGACTGCATCGTGTTGAGTAGGAAATTAAATACTCGAGTCGGTTGTTTGGGGATATTTCCGTTTTCAGCTGAAAGTCTGTACAAATTTGCCTGTCTGACAAAGTGCTCGAAATATTCAGGTATAGCTTACCTCTGCACCTCCCTCGAAATTGCTGCTGGCTATTAAAACTGCATATTTGGCTTAATTCCCATTTATTTATGGGCGACCAGAGACTTTCGCTATCAACTTGGCTAACTGGTTGCCCTTCCTCTTCAACTCTCGCCCCTATATCCCTTTTTGTTTTTTATTACGGCCCATTCAATTAGTCTGGCTCTAATGACATTTAGCCCGGCTCCCATGATAATCCCCCCATGGTCGGTTTCGGTTGCTGCTGCACTTTTGCCCCAATTTCCTTGGGCTGCCCTCCCCGGCTTGAACCTCATTCCCCTTGCCTCAATTTGCGTTGTTGCACTGCGCCAAAAATGCAATGGTAGCGATATAAAAGGCAACAAGGCTCTGCAGCCTCATTTCGTTTATAATTTTTGTTGTTCTCTCAGTTTATTACAGGGTATTTGGGGAGAGGATGTTTGATTTGGGAAAGTGTAGTAGAGTGTTTTCTCAGGTTAAAAAATATACGTTAGTTATCTTTATAAAAGTACTACTAGAAACTGAAGAATCTCAGGATCTATGAGAGCTATTGAAATATATTTTGGGATGGTAGCTTATAAAATACTCTGTTGCGTTTTAATTAAATACCATGCTTCCTTACTCGTAAAAATATGTAAAAATATCATCTCTGATTCCCATTACCTATATATTTCTTATAAATCGATGCAGTGCGAGGTATGTTATAGTCTGGAATCTCTCCTCCCCAGTTTGTTCGTGATTTTTTCGACACTCTCTTGTTGCCTGCGCAGTTGTTGCTGTTGCGTGTAACACTTTTGCAGCTCCCCTCGCCGCACCCTCGTTACAAATGTCACAAATGTGGAGCACGTCATGTGTTTTTTATGCATGCAAATGCATCCAACACGTTCAGGGCGAGAACGAGAGAAAATAAGGAGACTCTTTCTCCCCAATTCTCGATCGCGATTGTTGCCCACATGCCGAGCCGTATTATATACTTAGTAAGTTTTTCTTTTTTGGTAAACGAGGGGGGCGTGACATTACATTTTCGGTAATTTGTCTTGTTGATTTCAATGTGCGATAAGTTCCTTCCAGCAGCGCACAAGCTGTTGACTAGCTATGGGGAAAAATCTCTTCACATGGGTGGAGAACAAGTGAAAAATTGTGTGCTTTAAAATTAGGAATTTAGGGAGTCTTACATTGAACAGAACTTTGACTTTTTTCTGCTATTGATTTGTGTTATTCCCATAGATGTAGGAATAACATTTTAAAGACGCAGAGGAAGTAAAAGGGTTTAAAAATGTTACATATGGTTTAAAAAAAATTAAAAAACGTTAGGCATTAGATTTAATTATATGGCACTAATCTTCTTATTAAAAAATCAAACTTATGCAACAATTATATATAGAAAGATTAATAAAAAATGGTTATTCATTTCAAAATAATTTACCACTTGGGTGTAACAAATTAACACTGTTTCTTCTGTCACCATATATGTCGATTTATTTCTTTGTTTTTATGAAACTTCCGCCCACTTTTTAAAGCTTTTCTAAATAAAGAAAATAGGGGTTTCCTCTTTCAACTATTTTCATCGTTGTGTGGCCACCTCTACAATGAAATCGATAGGGAGCTGCCTGTGGAGACCTGGAATCAGAACTGCGATAAGCGGGGCCACCTCCTCCACAGACCATTAACTGCACTCTATCGATATTCATTTGTACATTTCACTTTTTTGGGTTTTGGGGTCAACTAACGACTCTCGAGCGTTTAAATTGTGTGTGTCTGTCCGATAAGAGGTCGCATCTGCTGCCGCTTCTGTTCCAGCTTTTATGGCGATAACACACGGGCCCAGTTCGAGGCTTTAATGGCTTATCAGGCGGTCGGCTGTGGAGCACCCCTGCACTGCCCTGCCCTGCCCGTCTGATTCCTACACCTCTGGTGTCGAAATTCCGCGCTTGACCCATTTGGTAGTGCAAAGGGGAGAGACCCACACATGAGAAATGGCCTGCCAATGGCTACAAGATTTCGAATTTGGGGAAAAACTTTGAGTAATTGCTGCACTCCAGGCCCGGGCTCCAGCTCCAGATACAAAAAAAGAAAAACCAAACCCGCAGACGAGATCCAAAAATAGTTTCCATTTAACGACTTGGAATGCCACCTCAGAGCTGATTTAATCGATATTTAAAAGTGTGCTTTTATATCTTACTTTGGAAAGTATAAACTAAGTTTATATGACTTTAATGTTTATATTCGTAGATTTTATTGATTTTATACAAATGATTTACAAATACTGAATTAAATGAGTTTGTTTAGTTAGCTAAATTCTTATCACCAATAAAACAAAAGGTCACAACAATTAAGCGAATCAACAGGAACAGGATATCCTTGTTCCTTATGGATTATTTCCACAAACATTGCTCTGCTAATTTATGGATTATTTATTTAGATTTTTCATTCACTCTGCCCGCTACTTAACCCATACTCCTAATGCAAAGTTGCGTGTGGCATTGAGTTGACGGCATCAGGATACGAGCGTTAATGCCCCATTGCTGTTGCTGTTGCTGTTGCTATCGGTGTCGTCATGGCCATCGACGTTGGTAACAGCAGCGACTTGACTGGGCTTTCGGTTCCACTTAACTGGTCACTGTCGGCCTTTTTTGCCTTTTTTAGCCAGGCGGTGACGGGCCAACAAAAAGCGTGTAAATATTGCCACCTCGCCGCGTCGTTCTGGCGCCGTATCGCCATTCCCCGGAGCGCAGTAATTTTCCATGTCCTTCGTTCGTCATCCTTTATGCTTCATCCTGGGTGCTCGTGGGTGTTATGGCTGCCTTCTAATCGGGTACAAATATTGTTTTAATATTGCACTGCGCCACATTGAAGCTTTCTTTAGCAGGCCCCGGTCACTCCCTCACTTCCACTGCCAGTTTAACCTGCAATTAAGTTTCTTCGTGGCTATGAAAAGGCAGCTCCACTGCTGTGGCTCTCCTGCTGCTGCTCGCGTTATTGTTGACGAAAATTACGGTTGTTTGTAGTGCCAACAATTGCAACTATTACATGTTCCGACGGTTTGCTAAGGAAGGACGGAAGCAGGGACCATAACAATTGGAGGTTCTGTTGCTGCCACCAGTTTGTGCGAGTTGATAAGAAGTCACTGCAGTTTTTTCCCGGGGAAATGTTCGTATAAAGCGGGTGTACTTTTTAAAGAGGATCCTATTTCCTTTATTTAAATTTTGGGTAAATATTGAGGTTTTCCATAGAAACCATTTCTTTTATTCTCTTCAAAGTGCTCGAAATGTTCCGATTCTATTTAGTCTAATCTATCGATCTAATATTTATTATAAAAGCTACATAATTACTTATCAAATTTAAATGTACTAATCTTGCTTCAATTTAAAACCCATTGATATTTCAGTAAGAAACCCAGCTCTTTAGAGTTTAATTTACTCTAATTATACCTAAGGTGCAATGCAGTCCCTGCAAGGATTTATTTATTTTTTTTAATTGCACCATAAAATCGTAGTTAAATATTTCGCAAGCAATTTGTTTCCTTGGAGTGAGAGAGCGAGTCCTAGAAACGTCATCTATGGCATGTCTGACCTGACCGGTCAGAATTTTATTACTGGCCGCCCTCGGCGTGTCGAGTTCACATTTTTCTTCACCAGCTCGATTTCGTCATCGTTCGGAACATTCAACGCCCCCTTTTTCGCTAACTCGTTTTCCGTTTTTTCCACCCATTTTCCCATCATATTTTTTTCTTCCAGTTTTTGCTCTCCTGGCACGCAACGGGCAGAGCTCCTGAACCGAACATTTCCCCGCCTCAATCCTGCCTTCTTTTCCTGGTTTTCATTTCTTGTTGCTTCTTTTTTTTAGTGTTCCTTTCCTGCTGTTGTTTCTCACACGGTAATTAGATTTCTGGGTTATATTTTTCGTTGTTGGAAAATTCGTCCAAGTCCTTTGACAGCGCTTGTTTATTTAGCGGGCTAATTACGAGTCTGTTGGTAATTTCGGAACTCGTTTCCCCCTTTGCATCTCGCTCTTAATAAAAATCATAACTTTTAACTTCTTGTCACATACAAATATTTCATTAAAATAAACGCGAATAAGCCACAGGATGTTTGTCTGTCTGTCTGTGTGGCATCCAGCCGACCGCAGGCATCGGGAGGAGGTGGGAACCCATTAAAGTAATGAGCTCATCTCGTGATGTTGTAACACCCCCATTCCAGAGTCCTGCCTTTTTGCTGTTTGCCTTGGGTTATGTTTTGGACGGGGGTTCGTTGGTGCCACAGCCCCCGCGGAGGTTGACAAACCCAGCCGCAGATAATCATCATCATCATCATCATCATAAGCATCATCGGAGGCAAGTGTTATGCGCTCTGATCACGCATCACTTCCGGTCTGCCCGTATTCTTACTTCAGTCAGCCATCTTTTACAATATTGCAGTGTACAGTTTTGTTATCTAGAAGAATATGGATACTCTTTATTGGAAATTATTAAATTAATTGTTTACATTCGGTTTAGTCTTATGGAAACACAATAATGATATGTTTTTTTCATGCTTCAATATTATTTTTGTCACACTTTTGATTCAAATATGTAACAAACTCTGCGACTTGAACTTTGATTTGTCCAAAACTTATAATATAGCACACCCTTGTTCAGTTGTAACTTCTCTATTATAGTTTGTAAAGAAGAGTACCCACAGTTTGGTCTTGAAAAAAAAAGAAAAAAACTTATTTTTCTTGCTTCTTTCTTGCATAACCTACACGTCGACAGACAGCAACAGAATTGCGTGAAATTGTGCGTTACAAGCAGGTCACGCCCCTCGATCCGCCCCTAGACAAAACACGTTCTCTTGGCTCCTCCTTGAATTTTTTTTGTAGCCCCCCAACGAGCACTCCTTAACCCTTCGCCCCCAGCTGGGAATCGGGGGAAACTACTGGCGCCAGCAAATAAATCTGCAAATCTGAACCAACCGAAACCCAATGGGAATACCCTACAGTAAGCTTGGGCCACAACAAACCCTGGGGAACCCTACTTTGGGCTTCGGTTTAATGCCTGTCCTGGCCTAGATTATGAGGGATTTAGTAGGATTTGTTGGTGGAAAGGCTGAAAATTAGATTTCATTTGGTGAATTTCTCAGCAAACCAATGTACCCTGTATTTAGTATGTATTTGCAAGGAGCACAGACCTATAAAGGTTGCTTTTTATTGGCGTTGCAAACTTTTGCATTTCCTTGTGATTTTATCTTTCCCGCTGTTTTTAATAGTTGGGGTTTTTTCCCTTTCGTTACTGCTGGGGAAATACGTGACTATTTTATAATTATACAGGCCACAAATACTCCCTTCCTTCGCCAGCTCTGTCCCTTTTGTTAGTGCTCCTCTCCCTCCTCTATAATTCTATATATAACTTTAATCTCCATATGGCTGCGGCTGCTCGCGCCATCTGATTGATTTTTGTCACATGAACTTGTCAGACTGGCCCTGAAGTCGGTCAATATATACAAAACCATATTAATACATCTACACTGGGGGAAAGGAATTAAGTATCATAGAGAATATGTAAATATTGGTGAGAATTTCACAGAACATAAAAATGACAACAGATAATTATATAAATCGTAAGGGGGAAACGAGAGAGTAAGATTTATAAATTCAAAAATAGTATATTTAGAAAAACTCACAGAAGACTAGAAGTCGAATAACATTAGAACAAAATATATATACCAGGAAATCAACACAATTTTATAATTAATTAAGTCATTTTTTTAGTTTCTATTCTATATTTCTATTTATTTCCATTTTTCGCAATTATTTCAAGAACTGTTCCACGAATATTTTATTAATTCTCTAAGTGCACGTATTGTATGGAAAGGTCTTCCATTACCCTGGCTTATTATGATTATTGCTTTCAGTTCATTTGTTTAATGGTCTCGGAGGCAGGAGTCGAGAATCGTAACGGTGCCAGTGTCCAGACCCTCGTAAATAGAATCTGTCGAAGAGATCTGTTCCGCGCCAAGTGTTCCAGGGAGTTGGTAATAGATACTTGCATAAATAAATTGATTGGTCTTGGTCGTCCCTTATATCTGGGCTGTCAACTTCCCCCTTTGCTGCTGGAATAAATTAGCTTAATTTATTTGCCCGTTCATTAACTTCTACATAATTTGGGTATCAGCGGACAAAGTAAAATTAATTCTGACTTCCAAGAAGTCATTTCCTGTAAATTGATCATCTCCGTGATACAATGGAATATTTAAATGGAATTAAGTGATGTTATTTTTTGCTCTTACCGAACTTGTTGTTATTAATGATACACTTTTGTTTTAAATTGCATTCAATTCGTAATTGGTTACAAAAAATTCCACTTGTCTGATTAACAATTTCATTTTCGACTTATTAAATAAATGTATGTATTTGCAGTTGAAAGTTCATTTTTTTAATAACACAAATTGCTTTTTTTTTTTTTATTTTGTGAACTCTTTCCCTTGATGCATTATTTATGACTCTATCGATATGCGGCTGTATGTATAAAAATTGATATTTATATTTATTTTGCCGCCGAGAAAAACTTTACAGAACGTGCGAATAACCAAGTTTGATATATTTATGCCTTCATTTATTTATTGCACTCGCTCTAAAGTAAAGCTTCATTTAATATTAAAGCGTCAAAGGACGGGTAAAATGCAATGTTTTATGCAACAAATTCAATTTCGATGTCACGTCAGCGTCAGCTGGGGAATGTTTTATTTAATCTTTATGGATGAACCCACCAAGAAGGAGCTGCCATCGAGGGATGAATAAATCGACAATTTATTGTATTCTTCATTACTTAGCCGAAGGAAATTTCATTGGCACAATATTTCCGCACAAACAGATGTCAGTGTGCTTTTTTATACAGTACTTGGAAAAATATAGGGTATATTCTTTATAAAGATTAAAAAGGGTCTTGAATGCTTTTGAGAAGAGGGTTTTTTATAAAAATTGGTTTCGAAATTCCTACTTTCTCTACAAAGGAAAATTTGTTTAAAAATAATATTTTTAATTATAGATTTAAAGAACTTTAAACCTAATCTAAAAGAATGCTACTAAAAAACTTTAATCCGACATTAAGACTCTGAAATATATTTTCAGTATTATCCATTAATTACATAAATTTTTTAGGCATGCAAGACAATTTCCTCAAGTACCGGGTATCCCATAGTCAGGACACTCGATTAGGACTCTCTTTTTGGTTTATTTGTGTAATTCCTTTTGTGGGACTAATCGATAGCACGTGACGTTTAAAGGTGAACGACTGTGACACTGTGGGTTGAACGCACAGATAAGACAAAAGTGGGAAATTGGGGGAGGAAAACTGGGGGTATGTGGGGATACGAAAGGCCCGGCATCCACACGGCAACGGGATGACTACGAGGACGTCACACAAATTGACTTTTTAAGTAGGCAACAATGTGGCTGACGAGGGACGAAGGACGAGGGACTCGAGGCAGGACGCAGGACGAAGGCAGCCAGGCTGCGGCAAACCCAGTATAATAATAATGGAGTGCAATAAAAAAAATGTGGGCGAAACAGAACCATTGCCATTTCCATTTTCCAACCCAGAAACCACCCGAAGACGTTCTACATTTTCATATCAAGTCCTCTATTTCGGCGTGTGTCTGTGCGTTTGCGGGGCCTGTAATCGGGAAATGACGGCATTACGGCATTTACAGTTAATGCCTTTATGTCCTCGAGGATTTGGCCTGACATGCGGTCGGTTCCCGCCCCCCGGGGAATCAAATTCTTTTGCATAATATTTGATTTTATTAGACAGAGGAAGGCATTGCCGCAACTATATATTTGGGCACATTGTTAATTTGACAAAATGTAGTTCAAATGTTTTGTGGGGATGTGGTTGTACGAAAATCTGGAAGAAAGTAGGAAGGAAGACTTAGAAACGATTGAATTTTTACGTTTTCTGTGTGCTACACATTTTGTATATAATAAAATTAAAATAATACGAGCTGGCCTTGAATTGTAAACAAGGGGAATGTGTATTAAAGGACAAATATATAAAAATTATTTTCTTTTTTATTTATTTTTACATTTCAAATGAATAGTTCTAGTGCTAATTTAGATTTTGACAGTCATAAAATTGACCCATTTTTATCTTCAATTAATTTAAAAACTATTCCAAGGTTGACCTAGCATTCCAATTATAATCTTCACATCCTTGTAAATTTATAATATAATTCTAGCATCTGGATTTATGGACATTTTATGTCCAATTCCCATCTTGACACACTTATCCACTCGAATCATAAATGCCATATTTTCACATTCGTGTTGCCGTCTTTCGGGCGCATTCAAAGCCGCAATATCCAATTAAGTATTCATTTAGTTTTGTCAACTTCAACAATGAAAATTCATTGCTTGTGTGCAACAACAATAAAGCCATTGTCAGCCCACAACACATGACCCGTTTTTACCCCAAAAAGTAAACTAGAAAATTACATTTTCATGTCACACAACACACACTGCTTCGCACACCGTATCGCTTGTCAGCGATGGAAAACCGAGAATTTCACTGCTTCTCGTTTACTGGCCATCAACCCATCAACTATGATATATCGTATACATTCGTATATGTACATATATGTACCTATTTTTTTCGATTCCAACTTTTGCACCCCCACCCCTTTGCCAGCAATCCCCAATCACCCATTTGCATTGAGCTTTTGATATGGATGTGAGAGGTCGGTCGGCGTTTGTTGGGGTTATAAATCGCTCATGTCTGCGGCAAGGTCTCTATAGGCAGACAATGCGCCACCTGTCGTCCTGGGGATAAAATGTATCGAAGTGGGAATAATATTCAAAAAGAGTGTGTGGGATTTCATATCATGTCAATAAACCCTTAGCCAAAAATAATGAATATAAATGTGTGGATTTTTAACCCAGAAAAAAGTGTCTAGTTTATTATGGGAAATATATTTAGACTGTAAAAGTTAAAGCTTTTATAAGAACTTCCTTAAAAAGAAACAAATTCTTTGGGACTTTAAATAAAACTTTTATTTTCAAAGAATGGTTTGGTAGGGAATGGTGTTTTTACCATAGTTTTATTTTATTTTAAATTACCAGATATCTATAATCACCACAGTAGTGTCACTAAAATCTTTGATTATATTTCAAATCACTGAAGACTTTCATTTGTAAGAGGTTCCAGATAATAACTCACATTAAAAAGGTAAAAATTCAGATTTCAGCGTTTCACTATAAAACTGAAATCATTAAAGATTTTAAATCACTAGCAACTTTAAAACACCCCAGATTTAGTCACTGGATTAATTAAACACTTCATTATTTTCGTGACTAATTAAGGTACCCAGTCACCTATCTTTACTCTTTAAAATTAACAAAAGGCACCATGTTTAAGACACAATGAGTCATCTTGAGAAGCAGCTTACTATATTTTGTATTATCTACTCATCTTCTTATCACTTCATCCTATCGCCGGGCCCTCAACTGTTGCTCTCTTTGTGCTGTGCGCATAATAGAACCATATAACCTAATCCAGTCAGTCAGTGACTCTTAAAGTACATCTCATAAAGCTGCGAATATAATTGTATAGAATTTCCCAACATTATTGCAGCCTCGATGCTGGCTACTCTCGTTCGGCGTAGCTATGACCCCAAAATAAAGGTTGCTTGACCCCCGTGGAACTTTTTCACTGACTCTGTTGTTGCTATTTTTGCTGGCCGAATGGGTTCATGAACTCAACGAAAAACAAACTTTGACTTTTTATGGGCAAACGAACGCAAATCCATTCAAACTTTTATGTCCGTTGCTGTTGTTGGGCGGACTTTAAAGCGCTACACTTTGTGTGTGTGTCTGTGTTTGTGTTTATCAAGCTGTGGGGGCAATAAATGCAGACGTCGCGCCGACGAAACTCAGACAGACAGTTCAAATGTCCTGGCACAATTTCCACACGGAGGCAGCAGGCACCGCGTTGGCACTCCTTGGCTCCTTCACTGTCAAGTCAGCAACACTTTCCACCGTTGTCATTTCGGTTCGCATTTTATTGCTCCTGCTGGATGCACTAAGAGAAACCCTCAAGGTTTAATCAATGAATAGGATTATTGCACAGGACCAAAACAATTAAGCAAAGTCCGAAAATACTCTACAAATATTAAAGTGTACTCTTTGTTTGCTGAATATTTAAGTCTCGTGATCCCTCTTGAGTCTCGGACTAAACATGGCTTTAATAATTGACGGCATACCAGAGGCGGACCCGGACAATGGCAGGATATTAGCTAATGCCACAAATGCATCCTGGCATTCTGACATCCTGGCATCCGGAGGCAACTGCCAGCGGAGCGACAATTTCATGCCAGCTGCGCACACACTCACTCAGCCACACAACAAAATGCGCAACAATAACAATTAAAATTGGAAACTGCAGTAGCCATCCATAGTGTGTGTCAGGGGAGGGCAAGCGAGGGAGAGAGACATGTTGCAGAGTGGTTCAACCTTGGCCTCACAACACGCCCCTGCAGCAACCCCGGTTGCCACTCCAATTCCATCCCCTCCTCGGAGTCCTCAACTCCGCTTTGGAGACCATAATTATCCAATTGAACAATAAACAGATGCCTGCCGGGCTTGAGTCAATAGACAATGGCTACGGACGAGCGAGGCACTGAGGCTGCCCAGCTGGCAACCTTTCAAACGGTCGCCTCCACTGGATGTTGGTGAGGCTTCTGCTGCAGTTGTGGCAGCAACTGATGTTGCATTTGCTGTTTTGTGGTTTCTGTGGCATTCGACGAAAGGTTTTTGTGTGCCACTTCTGTCTGAGTGATGAGTTGCAGAAACGGTGATAGCTTTTACGGCTTTTAATTGAGTTAAATATATAAAGAATTTTCATAAAGGAAAAGTAATTCACTTAAGTTTAAATATATGGAGAATTGAGTCGAAGGATTCTTTTCTTTAAATAACTGTAAACCTAGTACAGGCTTTGTTATATTTTATAATTCTCCATCCCAAAATTAGGTCAGCCTTAGTGCCTTTAAATAATTAAAGCGTATAAAAGCACATATTCTCATAGCCATAAATAATCTTTATTTAATATTTAAATTCATGGGCATTTGGAAACGTGATCAATCTTCCAAACTAAATGATTTAATTCAATTTTAATAAAGCCGAAACAATTTTGGTTAATTAAAACGTACATGCAGTATGCAATGTGATATTCAAATCACTGGGCATCTCTAATCCTGAAGGGCTGATGAACCCTCCTGAGCTGTAGTTATGGGAGCCGAAGAGCTTCCTCCGGGCAACTCAAGTGTAATAATGTGCCAAAAACGTTCACGGAGCCCCACAGAGGATGCCGGGAGCAGGACAATTGGCAAGAGGCAACTTGTGCGGTCGCTCCGGCTGAGTGGACACCGGGGGTCAGTGACTGACAGCGTCCTTTGTCTGGCCAAATGCTTATTTAATGAATATTTATTAACACAGTAACTAATTTCGGTTTTTCTGTTCTGTTTACTTTTTGCCTCGGCTCACAGGTGACTGACGACGACAGCGAGGATTGCCCAGCAATGTGCAGACGGTCGATGGCTGGAATTGCTGGCAGGACACAGACCGCAAGGATCAATCCAATCAAGGAACAGCAGCAGGAGTTGCAGCTGTGAATGCAACATTGGCCACTTTTTATACCTACCCACACGAAATGCGTTTTTGCAGCTCGGCCAACGGAGAGATAGCAGTTGACAGATGAACTAATGCAAATGCCCTCCAACTGCAGCTTTTGATGCAAACTTAAGGCAGGGGCCCACAAGTAGAACAAACCATAAGCCAACTCGACTGATAGTTTAAACCGAAACGATACAACACACACACACTCTTGGCTACAGCAACTTTTTAATTATTGTTAAGAACACACCTTTGCAAGACAACAACTCGTTATATGCCAAATATGTGTTGCCTCAACTGAAGCTGAAAAAGTAGGAAAACAAATACCCATAGAAAGCGCAACACATCACGAAACCCACAAGGCTCAAGCGCGCGCTCATCAACAGGAGGACATCGCATAAGCCATGGGCAACAAATGCTGCAGCAAGCGACAGGATCAGGACTTGGCACTGGCCTATCCCACGGGAGGCTACAAAAAATCCGACTACACCTTTGGCCAGACGCACATCAACAGCAGCGGCGCCGGCGGCAACATGGGCGGCGTTCTTGGTCAGAAGCACAACAACGGCGGTTCGCTGGACTCGCGCTACACGCCCGATCCTAATCATCGGGGTCCGCTGAAGATTGGCGGAAAGGGCGGCGTGGATATCATCAGGCCTCGCACCACACCAAGTGAGTTTCTGTGTTTTTTGGGCAAACAACTCATCCCAAACCCTTATCTAATATGCATATTGTCATTCATTAGTAATTACAGTATTACTATGGTAAAAAGGAAGCGATTTAGTCATTTTAGAATAAAGTAAAACTCTTTTTAAAACCTTTTCATTATAAATAACTTCTCGAGTCAGGTGCATTTATTTAATTAAGAAGTTTAATTTACTAGGTAAAAGTTTTCCGCGTCAATTATGTTTATGCCACACAACATTTTAATTAAAGAAGTTCAAGTGGGAGAAGTTTACCTGTATGTATGTGGGTTATCATGCATTAGTAATTAGCTGGTGGCTGTTATCCTCCTGGGCCGCCGTGGAAGGAGTGATAATTTCAGCTTTTAATTAGCAATTTGACTTTTTGCCCGCCACAGAGATTGGCTTCTACCCGCCGGTTGGCCTTCTGTGTTTGCATAACGTCGTGAGGCAGCGCCAGGCAACCCGCCAAACTAACTAACTAACCAAGCAACTACCTGTACTGCACACCTACTGCCATAATTAGAGTTCGTCTCCCAGGAGGTTCAGAGGTGGAGTCAAGTCCGTGTGCTGGTGGCAACGCAATTCTCATATTTGCACTGGTAATACAACTACAGTCGTTAACCTTGACCAGTTCTCGTGGCCCGGAAAAGGGTATCTCAGGGTGGAAAGGTGGTGTTGGATTAATGCCACTTTAGCGGGGATATTGCATACGATATGACACGACATTGTGTTGGCATATACGAGACTCCAAGGAGTTGTGTAAGGAGCTGTTGCAGCTGCGTAACAGTTTAATAAGCTGGCCAAAGGGTGCTATATTTGCCACGAGCAAATTGCAGGGCTCTAAGGGAAGCATTTACTTTTATTTAAAGGGAAATAAAGGCAAAGTTCACGGGGGGATTTTATGTATAATATGGAGAAATGTTTTAAGTAATGTATAAGGGATTATTACTTTTACAAACTGACACATCTTCAAAGTAACTCAATCTGACTTACTATTTTGTAAACCATCAAATCGAATTAAATTCCAACCTTCTCCTATTTAAATTATTCACTTTTGCAAACATATTAGCATCTATATCTTTGAAGCTTTAACTTCTGTAAGGTTAAAATTTAAACGGCAACCTTTAGCAGTCATAACTTTGAAACCACAAAGGCGGGAACCAATCCCCTAGTTTTCCCATGGCATAAATGCCACCATTCGTTTCATTCCAAGTAGCATTGAAGTGGACTGTGGACGGCTGGTGAATTATTTTGATGTGACCTGTCACCGCCAGCTGGGAATGCAAAACCTCGCAGCCGGCAGCCGATTAACTGCTGCTACTGCTGCTGCCATTTCTATCCATGACATGACGGCTACATAGTACCATGGGCTTATATAGGGCCCCTAAAGCCGCTTAGGTCGTGTAAACCCATCAAGAGGTTGAGTGCTTGGCCAGTGATTTGTGCCGCCTTTGTCAGCACGAAAGCCTGGTAAAAAGGGGCGTGCCCGGGCCAGTTGGGTTAAAGCTAGCGGAGGGCAGAGCAGAGAGCGGCCAAGGCAACTGGCAAGCCAGAGCGGACAGCAGTTTATTTATGCGTTGCCTCGCTGCTTGTGGGCTAAATCAATTAGCCAAATGCAAGTCAGTGCCAAAAATCGCGGCTTGGCAACGGGACACACTTACCATACACGAAATGAAATTGTTTTGTTTATGGCGCCCTCCCCGAAAATGTATGCTATGCCATCCAATTTGCATTTGGCAAGCATCTACTCCCCTCACCACTCTTGAACTCATTAAACTCTAATTAAGTTTTAAGGCAATTTGGTTAGGGAAATAGGAAAAAATATATATGTATGAAAAAAAAAAAAAAAAATGTGTATTTCCCAATTTGTCGCCATAAATTGCAATTTAAGGACGCAAATCAAATTTGCCCAGCCAGACGAAAATTTTTTGCCACTAACTAGACCCCTCTTCACCCTGCTTTCTGCTACAGCCGGCGTTCCCGGAGTGATGCCCAAGCGCGTCGTCGTGGCCCTCTACGACTACAAGTCCCGCGATGAGTCCGATCTGAGCTTCATGAAGGGCGACCGCATGGAGGTCATCGACGACACCGAGTCCGATTGGTGGCGCGTCGTGAATCTGAGCACCCGCCAGGAGGGCCTCATCCCGCTCAACTTTGTGGCCGAGGAGCGGAGCGTCAACAGTGAGGAGTAAGTATTTCATTTTAACAGGGCCAGAAGAGTGTGTAATATATACCAAAAATTCAATTTTCATGAAGTTATATTGATTTCTTCAATAAAATCTATGAGAAGCACAATCCTCTGCTGATCCCTATCACATATAACATATTTACCTAATTTATTTATTGAAATATTAATATAAACCTCTAATATCCTTTATCCACCAGCTGGTTCTTTGAGAACGTGCTGCGCAAGGAGGCGGATAAACTTCTGCTGGCCGAAGAAAATCCACGTGGCACCTTCCTCGTTCGACCCTCGGAGCACAATCCCGATGGCTATTCGCTGTCGGTGAAGGATTGGGAAGATGGACGTGGATATCATGTGAAGCACTATCGCATTAAGCCTCTGGACAATGGTGGCTACTACATAGCCACCAATCAGACTTTCCCCTCGCTCCAGGCCCTGGTCATGGCATATAGCAGTGAGTATATACCCGAGCAAGCGACAACAATAATAAGTTGTAGGCAATGAAGTGGAAAAATCAATTTATTAATTCGCTTATCGCCGCAGAAAACGCTCTTGGCCTGTGTCACATACTATCGCGACCCTGCCCCAAGCCCCAGCCCCAGATGTGGGACCTGGGCCCGGAACTGCGCGACAAGTATGAGATTCCACGCTCCGAAATTCAGCTGCTGCGTAAGCTGGGACGCGGCAACTTCGGCGAGGTATTCTACGGCAAGTGGCGCAACAGCATCGATGTGGCGGTGAAGACCCTACGCGAGGGCACCATGTCGACGGCTGCGTTCCTGCAGGAGGCGGCCATCATGAAGAAGTTCCGCCATAATCGCCTAGTGGCCCTCTATGCGGTTTGCTCGCAGGTAAGTGAAGCATTAAATTCCTTTGTCTATGCCTTTATTAATTCTGAAAAACATCTTTTGCAGGAGGAGCCCATCTACATTGTGCAGGAGTACATGTCGAAGGGCAGCCTGCTGGACTTTCTACGCGAGGGCGATGGCCGCTACTTGCACTTTGAGGATCTCATTTATATCGCCACTCAGGTGGCCAGCGGCATGGAGTATCTGGAGTCTAAGCTGCTCATCCATCGCGATCTGGCGGCACGCAACGTACTGATTGCCGACAACAATGTGGCGAAGATTTGTGATTTCGGACTGGCGCGCGTTATTGCCGATGACGAGTACTGTCCCAAGCAGGGCTCACGGTTTCCCGTCAAGTGGACAGCGCCCGAGGCGATCATCTACGGCAAGTTCTCGATCAAGTCGGACGTCTGGTCGTACGGCATCCTGCTGATGGAGCTGTTTACGTACGGACAAGTGCCCTATCCGGGCATGCACAGTCGGGAGGTGATCGAGAATATCGAACGGGGCTTCCGCATGCCGAAACCGACGAACCACTACTTCCCGGACAACATCTACCAGCTGCTGCTCCAGTGCTGGGATGCCGTGCCCGACAAGAGGCCGACGTTCGAGTTCTTGAACCACTACTTCGAGTCGTTCTCGGTCACGTCCGAGGTGCCGTACCGAGAGGTGCAAGACTAAGCAGACGAGTCCAGAGCCTAATCACACACATCACCTACACACTCTCACACGCATACACACACGTACGACATATATATATATATAGTATATAAAGTTATACATATATATTAGACATTTATATGCATATTTACTATAATTCTTAAGACTTTTTAATGGCATACCAACCAAGCAACACACACACACCCATGAACTCTATATGTATGGTATATATGTATGTGTTTAAGCGTATCTTAAAAATTCTCTGAATCCAGCAACAAAACATAAGAAAAAAGTAAGAAAAGAAAAGAAATCGAAACACGAAAATCGGAAAGAACTAAATTTTATATTTTACACGCAAAACTATTTTATAATTTATATATATATATACCTAACTGTATGTACTATGGAAATAGAAAGTATTTAACTAGTTTTGTAAGCTTACGGGGCCGAGATAACGATGATAACGATGATACCGACGATACCAAGAAGTCGAGTAAAAAGGAAATTGATGGCAACTCTATTGAATTTCAAATCGAATACAGCTATACAATTTAAATGCTACTTTAATCGGTGCTTAGGTTTTTTGTATAAACAATCCAATCCAATCCAATCTACAAATTAGATAACTCTTTGATCTAAGCCTCCTTCCTCTGCTGAATAGTTTTTCTTCTGATACTTTCCACACAAAACAAACACACACACGAGACGACTATCTTGCAACTAAGCCAAGTATTATTTAAATCAATCCGAATCCGAATCAAACATTAATGTATTTCAAATTGTTGCTAATGAGAAACTCTCCAATGATGGCATTTACTTATAAGGTGGCAGCGCGCCCACGCCTCGTCTTCTACTTCCATGTCCAGAATCTAGATGGAAATATGAAAATTCACTTGCGAAAATTGCATTTTGTACAAATCATTGAAAAACACAAAGGATAAAGAGAGAATAAAAGCATTTCACTTTTCGTTGTTAGCAATTGAACCAATGAATGTTTATAGTACACTTAAGTTTATGCCAAAATTATTGTTTATACCTTATACTTTGTTCGTATACTTAAGCACAACAAGCACACACAATTGGGCACTGTCCATGTAGTCTAGATATATCTCTATTGATGTACAACCTGCAGCGTTGGCCCGCATTTAGTTCCTCTCCACACCTGCTGTTCCTTGCGTGTGCAGCCCAAATCAATAGCCCGACTCAAGCCATATGGATAAACTGCTATCTCCAGGGTTTCAAATGCTAAATATCATACGAAAATGATTCGAACCGATCAACTGTATCAATCAATCAATCACCAGAGAGAGATCAACACATCTATCTTAGCTTCACACGAGACATCGATTGAGAGGAGACTTTATTTAATTTATTTGATTTTTGTTATAGTTTTTAGTTTGTCGTTCATCGATATAGTACATATAGCATATACATATATATATATATATTGTGTTGGCCATTGTGTGCACATTCTGTAGCATAAAACCAAAGTTTAGCATTTCGTATTGAGATCTATGTATTTGTAAAGAACATTTATACGGCGATATACAACACACTACACACACACACAGAGAGATCAGTTTATATAGGATAACCAGGCTTAACAAACCCAATCATTGTATGAAATTGCATTCAACGTATCGGAATCACAACGGAATCATTGCAAATAATTAATTAAAAGGATATTGTTATAATTCACAGGCAAAACTGAAATTGTTTAGCGTAGTTGATGAATTTTTTGTATATAAACTTGACATATAACGTGTAGAAATAAACGACAAATTAAATTGAATAATAATACCAAGCGAATTCTGCAAAACCAGCAATGGGCCACTGGCGGCGCAGGCGGCACGCGAGGCATTTAACCACAAAACAAGAAGAACGTAATTTCACAAACTTTTTATACAAACTGCGGCAATCAAATTGAAAGATTTACAAAATTTTTCAGCCTTTGCCTGGGTAGGCGTGTTGCATGCGCCGCCAAAGATTCTGCATTGTTGCTTGATATAACTTTAAATAACAACAGGATGGACGACAATGTCCGACGAGTAATTATAGTAATAAACAGAGGAATGGAGATTGTCATGTAATACGGATAATGGTAATAATTCACAGATTCACGAAAGCAAATATGAATGGAAACTGAATTTAGCAGATGTAAAATGATAGAAATGTGTCCGTTAAGTCGGTTAGGTGTGTAATGCATAATACAAATAATAATGATAATAACTAATAAAATTGAAAAATATGTAATAACTAAATACTGGTGCTTTTAATTGGGGTTTTTAATGGTTCTTACTTGTTTTTAGCAAATAATTAGAGTGATTTTTATTTATAATAAGTTCAAAAACTTAAAAACGGTAAACAAACTCAGAATAAATATAAATTTAAAAATAATCAAGGCTTTGTTTACCTGATGTCAGCCTGCAAATAATTTGAGCAAGTGGGAAATTGCCATTATATGAAAAATTTTAAAAACTTACCTAAAATCCCTTATAAATTCAAAGAATAATTGTTTTCGCTTTTTTGGATACCAAAAAAGTTGAGTGAAATTTTGTATTTTATTGTTCATTTCCGGGTTTAATACATGTATGTATATAGAATAATGAAATCGTTTTCGTTTAAAAATTGTTCAAAGGCAAAATTGTACGTAATATGTAATTCGTTATGTTTTGTCTTGTATATGTATATATATATATAATTAATTCAATAACTCGATATTAATCCATGAAGTGCGACCAAAAGTAAACGTTTCTGTGTCTTGCAAATGCACTTTGAAAGGACCGATTCTAATTCGATTTAGGTTAATTTTGCTTTGTCCCTTTGGGGGGCTGGTGACTACTGACAAATGTATTAATGTATTCATTTTGGTTCGCTACTCCCACATAGAAGATCCTGCGCAATGTATATATCTTATAGGGGGCGAATATATATAGTATGTTAGGGATATATACATATCCCCCATGCATTTGGGGTAAAACAGTTCTGTATAGTCTGGGCATATTTGCTATATTGGTTTATTGTATGTACAATAAATTCGTATTACTCTTATTTATTGTTTGGCATTCGTATTTGGACCTACGAACGTTGCTCACTAACGGATTTGATCGTAAGGCTCCATATGGCAACCACTGGTCTCGGCCACACTCGTCCGAGGGCAAGTTAATCGAACAAATCGGCTAGTATCCTGGGCAAACTCTAGTTGAAACAGAATAACAATTGAAGTAACTAGGAATCCGGGGTGTACTTTGCAACTTTTATCATCACATTTTATACACATGGCAATATTTCAAGTTATCAATATCAATATCCAATATCAATACCAAGACTTTAAAGTATTTTCTCATGTAAGTGTGGACAACGTTTCTCTAATATACATCGAGGCATAGCCGATCACGTTTTTATACATTCATATGCAAGAGCTATGTATACAGCAATATATATTTAGAGTCATTCATAATTAACAGGGCCAACGCCTTAATTCTAAACATTTACAAAACGCTTCCATCAACTGTTCAAGGATTTCTCTTATCTCCCCAAAGTGGGCCCGTATCCTGACCATTTAAAAATTCATTTTTTAGCTGTTCAATATTATATATACATATAAATGTATATATAAATTGAATGCGCCGGGACCGCTTTCTTAATGCAGTTAACGTCATTTGTTGCGATGAAAAAAATATATAAATAAGCCGAAACTATTAGTGAACTTTAAAGGGGTAGAGCACAATGTGATAAATGCTACCCTGAGCAGCACTAATTGCTAAAAGTCTTTGGAAGTGATAGCCTAAAGTAAGGGATTCCAAGAAGACTACCTAAGCTTTATTAAAATTAATGCTCAGATCCGTATGTTCTCCCCGTCGAACTTAAATATTTTTATAAATAAAAACTACATTTATGATTTTTTGTTAAGACTTTCTATGAAATTAAGCGAAACTCATCTTGGTGTTGGATCTTGTTTTGACAATATTCCGCCGCAATTCCATAGAATATCTTCCCAAAATTCAGTAAAACGTAGTATATAACCATAACATTTTAATTTAATATGCTAATTTGGGAGACAAGAAAAGGAGAACAACAAAAATCTTTTGTCATCTCAGTTTTTAGGTGTGAAAATACAAAACCAAACCAACCAAACCATTTCAAGAAGACTACCTAAACTTTATGAAAATTAATGTTCAGAACCGTATGCTCTCCCCGTCGAACTTAAATATTTTCATGAATAAATAAAACATTTATCCTTTTTTGTTAAGACTTTCTATGAAATGAAGCGAAACTTATCTTGGTGTTGGATCTTGTTTTGACAATATTCCGCCGCAATTCCATAGAATATCTTCTCAAAATACTACATTTATCCTTTTTTGTTAAGACTTTCTATAAAATGAAGCGAAACTCATCTTGGTGTTGGATCTTGTTTTGACAATATTCCGCCGCAATTCCATAGAATAACTTTTCAAAATTCAGTAAAACGTAGTATATAACCATAACATTTTAATTTAATATGTAAAAAAAAATATATATATAACATATTGAACATAAATAACTCAAATATTTATATATAAAAAAGTAAAGAAAAGACTTCCTTATTGATCATTAACTAACATTAAAGAAAACGGACATTTGGGGGACAAGAAAAGGAGAACAACAAAAATCTTTGGTCATCTCAGTTTTTAGGTGTGAAAATACAAAACCAAACCAACCACTTTTGACTATATCGAATTTTCGAATTCAAGATTCTCAGAAATGGTTGGTTTTAGAATTTTCACCTGAGCGGCCTTTGATTTAACTACGATATTTTAATTATTAATTTATTAATTATTTACGATATTTAGATAACTTGATGTGTACGTGTTGTGCCATATTTAATTTGTTTTTTTTTTTTTCAATTGACAGGCTTACCTGTAACTTACATATATATATATTTATGCATTTTTATATATTTATATATAGAGTGGTAAATTGCACCTTGCTAAGTC
>VNJU01000468.1:29040-160827 GCA_008042675.1 Drosophila seguyi
TTTTTTGTTAAGACTTTCTATGAAATGAAGCGAAACTCATCTTGGTGTTGGATCTTGTTTTGACAATATTCCGCCGCAATTCCATAGAATATCTTCTCAAAATACTACATTTATCCTTTTTTGTTAAGACTTTCTATGAAATGAAGCGAAACTCATCTTGGTGTTGGATCTTGTTTTGACAATATTCCGCCGCAATTCCATAGAATATCTTCTCAAAATACTACATTTATCCTTTTTTGTTAAGACTTTCTATAAAATGAAGCGAAACTCATCTTGGTGTTGGATCTTGTTTTGACAATATTCCGCCGCAATTCCATAGAATAACTTTTCAAAATTCAGTAAAACGTAGTATATAACCATAACATTTTAATTTAATATGTAAAAAAAAATATATATATAACATATTGAACATAAATAACTCAAATATTTATATATAAAAAAGTAAAGAAAAGACTTCCTTATTGATCATTAACTAACATTAAAGAAAACGGACATTTGGGGGACAAGAAAAGGAGAACAACAAAAATCTTTGGTCATCTCAGTTTTTAGGTGTGAAAATACAAAACCAAACCAACCACTTTTGACTATATCGAATTTTCGAATTCAAGATTCTCAGAAATGGTTGGTTTTAGAATTTTCACCTGAGCGGCCTTTGATTTAACTACGATATTTTAATTATTAATTTATTAATTATTTACGATATTTAGATAACTTGATGTGTACGTGTTGTGCCATATTTAATTTGTTTTTTTTTTTTTCAATTGACAGGCTTACCTGTAACTTACATATATATATATTTATGCATTTTTATATATTTATATATAGAGTGGTAAATTGCACCTTGCTAAGTCCTACGTATTATCTTTAGAATTGCATCCTCTGGTCGTAAAGCTACAAATTTTAAACTCTATTTTTCGCCTAGTCTAGGTTTGTATTTTCGTACCTATATGACCTCAGAATCCCAATATTATACATATTGGGGCCTCCTTCCGGCGAACACATTCGAATCGCACTTATCGGTGTTATGAACTACATTTTTTGATTCTCTTGAATCGTTGTTTCCGTTGGTTTTTATTTGTTTTTTTTTTAAGAAATGTTCTGCACAAATTTTGATGGCTTCTTATAGGGTATCAACACGAGCAGTTAAATATAACTAAAGAAACATATTAACCGGATAACATGGTTGTGTTTCTGTAATTGAAATTCAGCTAACCAGCCTTGATACCCATTAATTTATTAAAAGAACAGAGGATCAAAGGGTACACCAGCCACGAGAAAATCTGTAAGAAGCAGATCTTGTTGCTAGGAGTTTTCTTGTGATACATTTTTGCTTTGATACCCTGTAATTTCAATTAGCCTTAGCTCTAGAACGTCAAAGAAAATACCGAGTGCCTAGGCTTCCAGGTTGCATTTTAAAATAATTTAGAAACCTAATAAAGCGATCTTTTGCTTGGTTTCTCTATTTTTTCAGTGCAACTTGTAAGCTTTGATTCCCCTCAATTTCCCCTGTGCAGAGCATTTTCTATTCGGCTATGCCGAACCGATATGATGACCGGATGAAGCGGATTTACATGGCGGATGAGATCTGCTGTCCCTGCTGATGCAGTTGTTGTTGCATCTGCTGAGGCGCTTGCTGCTGCTGCGACGGCTGCTGTTGTTGTTGCTGCTGCTGCGGTTGTTGTTGCTGCTGCTGCGGCTGCTGCTGATATTGCTGCTGGTACGGCTGCTGCTGATATTGCTGCTGCTGCGGTGCTAGCTGCAACGGCGGCGGTGTATTGCCAATCGCTGCCGCAGCCGCCGCCGCATTCTGCTGCGTTGTGGCCTCGTTGGTCTTCAGGAAATACGTTATCAAATCGATGGGCAGCGGGAACACAATCGTCGAGTTCTTCTCCGCGGATATGGTGTTGAGTGTCTGCCGGAAATCGGAATATTTAATATGTGAAGTTCATAATAAAATCATAGAGTATAATGGTAGAAGCTACGTTAAAGTAGATTGCATGCGAGAATCCCCCTTTACGTATATTATAATTATATTATTAATTAAGATGGCTCTCGTATATTTTTTATGAATTTAGGAATGTATACCCTTGCCGGGTATTAAAATTATAAATCTAAAAATATAGTCAAAAGTTTGCAAAGCCGTGAGGGACACATTTCTGACCCTATAAATTACATATCTTTGTAATTTTGATCAGCATCACAGTCGAATCGGACAAATCTATCAATGAATATGTATGTTTATTGACCTAAAAAACACCATTTATTTTCCTACTACATGCACCTATGCACCATTTATATATAATACCATTATCCTCTACTAAGATCCCACCTGAAACAAAAATTAATGGCAATGTCAGTGACCCACCTGCAGGTAACGCAGCTGGAGGGCGGCCGGCGAATCGCCAATCACCTCCGACGCTTCGCGTAGTGCTCGAGATGCTTTTTGTTCTCCCTCGGCGGCGATGACTTTGGCGCGGGCTTCACGGGCGGCCTCTGCCTCGGCGGCCATCGCGCGTTGCAGTTGCACGGGCAGGCGCACGTCCTTGCTGTTCGGTCGATGGAGAAAATGAGATTAGCCGGGGGAGTTGGGTTGAATAGGGAAGATAGCGGAAATACCCGTAATTCGAAGCTAACACCATTTCTATTCTCAAAAAGCTCTCAATCACTGAGAGAAAATAAATGCACACCAGTGAAAATTTTGGTTCGAGAGTTGTGTCTTAGTGAAAATTTCCTAAAAATCAAATTCAGTTCCTTGCCATTTTTAATATTTAAATAATACATTTTTGAAAAACTCTTCTGATGAGAAATTTACATTTAGGATTTAAAACCTAATGTTTTCAGCTGGATCCAATTCTTGTCTAATATTGGGCAAACATGGTCTAGGCTTTGTTGTAAGCCAATGGGTTTACTGATAAGACATTGGTATAGTCAGGAATGGGTGTATAACCAAGCTTTTTTTTGTCTTTTACTAGGATCCAAGCCCCATTTCTTCAAGTGTCCTTTGCAATTTCCATATTAAATTGTCTGCCATCAGACCGAAATGTGCGAGGCGCCTGCTAATGTGCCTCGCAGCTCGGCATAATGGCGCATCTTTAATTCGGCCAACCCGCGGTCTCAGCCTGTATTTTTCATAGTCAACGTAGCGTGGGCCTTAAATTATCGCAAAATATATTTATAACGCCCTATTTGTCTAAAATGTAAGCCGAAAAATATATGGCACACAATTTCTCACATCATTTCATTGGCCATTTAAGAAAGTTGTTAAGCTGCTGATCAATTTTCATAACACATCCCAGAGAGCCAGGGCAATAATGCCAGCGAAATGAAGAAAGGCAGATGCAGTAATGAAAAATTCAACAACTGCCATAAAATGAAACCGGCCAAGTTTGTGCGGGTTGTTGTGAGGGAAATGGGAGTTGGTAAAAAGGTAGTAACAGCAGCAGCAGCCGCCGCAGCAGCATAACCACAGCAACAACCGTCAACGCGTCAAGTTGTTGCAGCTGTTTTAACATGGCCAACACCAGGCGCTGTTACCAGCCGCCATATTTGTGGGCCACTTGGAAAAAAGAGTGAATATCACTATGAATTTTAAAGTTAATAAAGTTCTGCTTTAATATCCAAAGAAATTATCTCAAAATAAGCAAGTTTTTGGCTTTTATTAAGATTTGTAATAATGAAAATTGAACAAGAATTATAGAAATTTCATTACAAATCGTTCAATTCAATCATCATAAAGCCCCTTTAATTGTTTCCCGTGCATATGCAAGCATTTGACGTGCCAACGTCACACTTGCCGCTGCGAAACTGAAGCTGACAAAGTAGTAGCCACTTGCCCCCTGTGAGCGGCATATAATAAATTACAACAACGGGGCCCGCTGCTCGGTGACAGGACAGACAAGGAACATCAGCCCACTCCCCCACACACACTCACTTCTGGCCATCATCCAGCGTTATTGTTATTGTTGTGTGATAAATGCCCAGGAAAAATGGTAGAACAAATAGGCGACAGCCAACTCTACTGATGTGGCCTTCCTTGTCGCGGCTATGACAATGTTTGTGGGGCTGCCACCTAGCAGCAGCCAATTTAGATGTTATATAAGCTGGCAAAAACTCAAGTCCCTGGTGAGTTAAGTCAGCAGAAAAAGGGGGAGCACCTGGTGGTTTTTCATAACGCAATTAGAAACTTTGGCAACTGGCGATGAATACTTGATTTTTCACCCGTACGCCTGAGAGGTAAATGGAATTTGAAAGGATTTTACATAGCCAAAAGTTATAATAAACAAGTTGGCAACAAATTTAGCCTCTGGAGAAAGGTGTCATCAGGAAATGGAAAAATGTTACAGGGTCCTTTTGGATTTTGAAGTAAATAGAAACGAGTTGAAATTGTAGTAAAGGATTTCTATAAACCAGTGATATTTAAAAAAAAGAATAATATATATAATTATATCGTTTATACAAAAGGCAAGCTCCAGAAACCCAATTTCCAATTCAACCTAAACCTTAGATCCCTTAAACAGCTTGACGCTCATATAGAAACCAGCTTCCTTGAACCTAATCCCAGCTCCTAAAGAAATCACATCGCAAACAGCCGTAAAGCCAGGGCTCTCAGCATCCTTTAGAGCATATCATCAACTTCGACTGTAGTCGAGGCAAACCGTTTATAAAATTACTTTTATAGCTTGACATAGAAAGTTTTCCAGGTTGCCACTGCAACTGAGTGTGCTGCAGAGGGGGTTAAAAAAGCTGTGCTACTTACATTTCAACACGTTCAACTTTGATGCCCCAGGCATCGGTGGCTTCGTCGAGTTGAACCTGTTTATGATTGGACGTCGGGTGGTTGAGGTGGTGGTTGGATGTGGATTCGTTGGTTGGTCGGTGGATGAGCCGTGTGAGAAATAGCAGTAAAAATACATTAGTTTTTGTTTACACGCGTTTTTCAGGTCGTTAACAGTTTTGTTTTTCAGTTTTCTGCTTTTATTTCCCACCCTCGCTCCCCCTAGCTCCACGTGGCCACATTGTGTTTGTGGGTCGCGGAGCATCCTTGAAATGAGAAACTAAAAATGCAGCACTCGGCGGAGCGGCAGAGGGAGGGAGCCCTGGCAACTTGGCATTTTTCACATGTTTCACATGTGCGCCTCGACGTGCCACCACCGCCGCCTGATGCTGCTTGAGATTTTCGCCTGATTTTGAACTATTTTTCATATGGCATGAAGAATAAATAAATAAAACGACGACCGCCGCCGCCGCCGCCGTTGCCAGGCATGCCTTTAGAATTTGGGTTAAGTTGGCAGCTGCTAAGATATGCGGCTCGCAACTCCACTCCTCCCCGGCTGACTATTTTCAATTTTGTGCAATGAAAAAGCACTTTGGCTCCGAGATTATTCTCATGCCAAGCACGAAGCTCGCTGTCTTTGGCAGCTGCTAAATTTCGCAATTAATATTTTCCTGCCGCTGGTGGAGTTCCACCGCAAAACTTTAAGGTTTATGCTGCATAATTAGGAGCAGCGACTTGAATGTCATCTGTCAGCAGAAGGAACTGGCAAAGTAGCTGCCTGGCTGCATTTATTTAACAGGGAGTTTGTGCACTGCGAAAATGATTTTTATAAGCTCTAAAAATAAGTTGGAAAATGCAGCTCTCTGAAGGAGATTAATGTATAATTTTACTTTGACTGAGTAATATAAGTCATTCTTTAGTTTAAAGAAATTTTTTTGGTAAGACTACGATATATACTTTTATAAAACGCTTAAAAGTATCTAGCCTGAAAAAGGAAAATTTTCAAATAAAAATTGATATCTTTACCACCGTTTTTGCTAACTTTAAAATGCCTTTTAATGTCTGAAATCAGTTCAAAGAGCTTTGAAAATATATTTCGGCGTAGGAACCTGCTACTTTTTAAAGGAGTTTATAAAATCATTTAACGTTCGTGCGAAATAGGAGCCTTTATTAAATTAATGAACATTTTAATTGAAAAGACTAGACTTTAATCTTGAAGAATATTCGCCCTTGAAGCTGGAAAAGGCCAACAGAGAATTTATATTCCCATCATGTTTTCTGCATAATTTCGTTGATTAGTTTTCCCCGTATTAAAATTATTTCCCTCTGTACATTTCCATTGTGTCTGTGGCAAAGGCAACTAAGTAAATTAGAGGAAGAGAAGCTCGATGGAGTCGGAGGTAAAGCCGGAGCTCCTTGTCCCAGGCCGGGGCCAACTGGCAACTGGCAACTACTGTCAACCGGTTTGAACTCACCTGCATTGTGCCGGAAATCGTCATACGCTCGCTGAGTATCTCATGCAAATGCCGAGTTCCCATTGTGTTTCGTAGAGTAGTCTGTGCCAGTAGTCTGGTCGAATGGTGGGCGTTCTCCACGTTCGCTATGGAGACCGTTGCATTTGATACGCGATAGTAAACCACTGCATCCACCGAAACCGTAACGCTATCCTTTGTGAGAACCTACAAGATGCAGTGGGGTTTTTTTTTGGTTTTTGGGGACACTTTGCTTGCTTTCTCTATTGTTCCTGCTATTGTTGTAGTTGGTCTGTAGTTATTTTTATATATGTTTCATAAATTCGCTTGTTATTGTTGCCGACAAAACGAATACAGACGTAAACAGAGTGAGAGAGATGTGCGTATATACAGATAGACGCGCATTGAAAAATTTGCAATTCGTACACGAGTATATATACACATGTGGGTGGCACTATGGCACTATGGCACTATGGTGATAAGCTAAACATTTGTATCTGTATCTGCATCTGTATCTGTATCGGTGGCCGTGCTGTGCTGTGCTGTGCACTTCGTAGCCAAGATAAAGATAGAGAGAGGGTATAATGCGAATGCACTTGACTTGAACGTTCGGCGTTCGCTCGCTGCTCGCTGGCCTCTTGGCCGGGTCGGGTCGCTATTCTCTAATAGAACTAAGTGCAGGGAGTGCAAAAACTTTTGCCTCAGACCTCGGGACAAACAGACAGAGCGACAGACAGGCACACACACACAAAGGCCGGGCTTCTTCCATTTTGATTATTGCATCTGTGACTGTGACTGTGCGTTTTTGCATTTGCATTTAAATTCTTAGCTCTGGTATCCGCGTGTGTAGTCTTTGTGTGTGTGCTGTGTGTGCACATCCCAAAGTCCCAAAGTCTTTTCGCATTGTTTTGCATTCAGCGAACTTTATCCGCGGGAGACAACGAGAGTTATATCCCGACCAGCAATTTGGGCTCGAGAGGGATCCGATCATCTGCGCTAAAGCGATTCGTGGAGCAAAACCCAAGAGCTTGGGGGTTACAGTGTATAAGTTATAGTACAGATAGGACAGAGAGAGAGAGATATATATTGAAACAGAGCGAGATAGAGTGGGGCACAAATTATACAAGTACACGTGTAAGAGACTCAAATTATAAGCCGAAAAAGTAGGAAACTCAAAAGCGAATCAAACCAAACAACCAAAGGCATTAAATCGTCTTAAACTTATAGAATATATATATATTTTAGCAAGTTGTGGGGTGGCGGGTTGGGGCGGGTGTAGAGAGACTGATGTGACGGGGTCGTGGGCGGTTTATGTACACGTTCGGTCTAGGGATTATTCCCATCCACACCGCAAGTTCACTGGGCCTGCCCCAATGGTGTCAGCAGCCTCGGTCCATGATGTTGCCCAAATCGAATTCTCAAATTTTTATTTTATTTTTCGCTGCCTTTGCCTTGGCCACAGGCCCTGCTCGCATAAGTTGGCTTAACTTATGCCAAACTATCCCGCACAAGTGCATGTATATACATGGGGCAGAAAGTTGCTCCCTCGCTTGCCGCTTTATGACCTGCCCAAACATTGTTCGGCGCAGTCTAGACCGCTTTTTACGGGCCCTACAAAAGCTGCTGGAGCTCTGTGGTGTCAATGTTGTTTAGTGTCATCGTTTCCACTCGGCCAGTTTCGAGGGTTTTACCATCATCTCAGCCTCTGTGCGGGCGAACTTTTCGGAGGCATTGCAAATCTCTAGCATTTTAGCATGAGAATCAACTGAAATGTGAGCAGCAACTGGAGGAGCTGGCCCAGAAGTGTTTCCCTAAATCCAGTTATTTAAATTTATAGAGTAAAATCTTGTCCGGGGTTTACTGTTTATTTAGAATAATTGTAAGCGGAGGTACTTGATAAGCTTGCTTATTTTTGTTGAGGTCATTTTAATATTCTTTGGACGTAGTAGTTATTAAGCTTTGTTCAGTAAAGCAATATTAATGGGAGTTGTTTTAACTTTAAATTTAATATTCAAGAAATGGAAAGACTGAGGAAGATGTTCTCTGTAAGCTCAGCTACTAATATTTTTAATATTTTCTGTGATCATTTAATAAATAAAACTATTGAGATAAAGTCTTAGAAAGACTTTTTAAAAAAACAAATCTTGAATTTGTTGAATAATTTCATATTTCATATTTTATATAAAAGATAAAACTAAATTATTTTATTTATCCAGAAAAAGGTTCATAACATTATCGATTTTTGTTTCTGATCCAAATTAAAAATGGTTTAACCACACCACAGTGCGTATACTTAATAGATTAAGTTATTAGAGCAAAAGTTTGCCTTAGTTTTACTTTTACGTTGTAGTGTTCTACTTTTCCTAGCTTTTCTTATATTTCTAATAAAATATTAACCTCTTTTAATGTGCCTGAGGTGGCATTAAGCAATAAACCATAAACCACAGTGCTTATACTTGATATATTAAGTCACATGACCAAAAGTTGCCACAGTTTTAATTCTATTTTGTGGTGTTCTACTTTTCCTACTGGTTTTCTGATAATAATAAAATATTAACCTTCTGTGATTTGCCTGAGCTGGCACTAAACCATAAAGCTGCTGTTTATATTCCGGGGCAACAGTGCGTATGATTACTTTTTAAGGGAAACCTTTGAGCCGTTGCGATTTGTGGCCTCCATTTAGACTGAGTGATGGCTGGGCTGGTTCAATTTAGCTAAAAACAAATAATCGACAAATTCAATTGCATTGCATTGTGTGTGCTCCGCTCTATTGGAATGCATCATCAAGGACCTTCGCTCTGCATACCTTGGCATAATCATGCACGACTCGTCGACTCACTTCATTATGAAAGCCGGGCGAGCATGGACAGAGCCCTAAATCAATTTGGCTAGAACAATGGCTTATTATTTCCCAACAATAGTTGCTGGGGCGGGGGTTTGTGGGTGGCATTTGGGCGGTGGCATTGTTCTGAGTGTGTGGGTGTGTGTGTAGTGGAGTGGAGATGTTGTGAGCTGGGTCCTGGATAAGTCTTGCATGTTCATTGCATTTTACACAGTCTGAATCGAGGAAATATAGCATTGAATGAGCATGGCAACGGTTCAATGGAAACGGTCGGGAATCAATGGTGAAATCATAGAAGTAGAAGGTGGAAGTGGAGGTGGAGGTGGTTGTGGTGGAGGTGAATGAAATGAAAATTCCAAACGATAGTTCATACACACTGTATATTTATACACTGTAACGCCTAAACTAATGAGTTTTCAATTAAATATAATTAGGTTACTTATTACAATTTGCACAGTTGATGCTGGGAATGTGTCAGCACTTGGATCAACGATATTGGTTTCAACTGAAAATATCTTTGATTCGGTATTTGGTAAATCAGAGTGTCAGAGATAGAGAGAGGCAGAGAGAGACAGAGAAGGAGTCAAAGTGAAAAATATAGGGAGAGAGACAGAGTCTTTGGGCCCTCACTCATCTGGTCTAGGTTAATCACATCTCCGATGCTATGGTCTATATATCGTATCTATGGGGCAACTACTGATGCTGTGATGCTGGGACTAGCTATCGCTATACCTCTAGCACTTGCTACTATACATCATTACAGTTATACGTTAGTTACAATTACAGAGTTACGATTCTAGCGCGTTCGCCTTTAGCTATACTCGTATTAGTCTAATGCTCTCGCTTTTAACTTGGCTTTTTTCGGCCTGCATGCGTGCAGGAGTTGAGTTGAGTCGAGGTTAAGTTGAGTTGAGTTGAATTTTGTTACCACGATTTAACAGCCTAAACCACGCAAAACACACATAGATGAACTCGACATGGGTTGCTTTTGCTCATTTCGTTTGCTCAGATCGGCACAGCGATATATGTGCATACATATTCGCCGTGGTGCGGATATATATATCGCATATATGCAATGTGCTTTCTTGCATTCTTTTTTTTTTTGGGGGGAGTGCGTCCTTTTTGTCGCTCGTGCTCAAACAAATCAAATTGTAACGTTTAATTAGTTTAGTTAGTTGTACACAATACAATACAATAATTGTTGTTGTTCTTCTTTTCTTTTTGAGGGGGTTGGTGGGGGTGAATTTGGCGATATGTTTTTGTTGAAACAAAAACTAAAAGCGTGTGGACTAAACGACAATGTTAGACGATGGTTGTGTGTATAGTATGCCTGTGTGTGCTTTGAGCGAGTGTGTGTGTGTGGTGGTGGTGTTATTGATTCTCTAAATTTTTATGCATTAGTTTTGGCTTTTGTTTCCGTTTTCCAGTACTTAAGTTAGACCAACATTGGTAAACATTATCTGTTGCTTGTGTTTGTTTTAGGTTTTGTTTTGTTTTTCTTTTTGTTTTTCGTTGGTTTTTTTTTTTCGTTAAAGACAGTTAGAAAGCTTTTTAGAATAGACATTTATGGAAATATATATTTAGCATGCTCTCAAAAATTATTCGAACGCTTAACCGAGGGGGGAGAGTGGGGGTTTTTTATATGAAATAAGTGCATTTCGGTATATTTTCTATAGTTTTTTTTATATATATTATTGTTGGTGTTGGGGTTTTTGCTTTGGTTTGTTGGTTTTTCTGTTTTTGGTTCCGGTTTCTTTGTTTTATATATGGAAAAACAAACTGTTTTGCTAAACAAAACTTACATAGCTCAAAAACAAAATCAATATATATGTTGGTATATATATAGAGAGAGAGATAGAGACAGAGAGAGGTAGTACATATATATAAATAGAGTTATATATAGAGCGTGGGTTACATAGACAGTCAGATAGAGACAGAGACATAGAGATAGTTAGAGAGAGAGATAGAGATAGAGATAGACGGTGGGAGAGATCGGTTTTTGGTGGCTGCTTAGCAGGAGAGTGAGCAAGACAGTCATAGACAGCGAGAGAGAGAGATAGCTAGATTGTCTGATTATAATTAATTTTCGATTTTTGGTAGCTAGTGTGGGATTCTTGGGGAGTGCATTGAATGGAGTTTTCTCTGGGGTTCCACTTGCATTTCTGTTGCATACATTTAAGCTACGCAAGACCTTGGGTTTATTTTTAGTTTTGTTAATTTTGAATGCGTGTGTGTATGTGTATCTGTGTGAAGTTCTTGGCGGTGTGAGTGCTGCACCCTGTGTTCAGTGAACAAACATTTGACTTTAATTTCTTCATCACAGATAGAGACAGACATGGAGTGACATTTAGAGACAGAGATAGATAGAGGGAGAGACAGCGATAGAGGGGGTGAAGAAAAGGGTGGGCTGTGTGCGTGTGTGTCTGAGTGAGAGAGAGAGAGCCAATGCGTAATGCGTACAGTTCTTTAGTGGTTTTGCCCCGCCCCCGCCCACCAATTTGATATATTTTTCTAAATTTTGTATTTTCTATATTTAATGGGATGCTCGGCTGAACACAGAGAGCGAGACAGATAGATTGATAGACAGAGAGAGATAGAATTTTCAGTTGATATGCATTCTTTCACTTTTTCTTTGATATTTGACTGTTTTTCTTTTTTTGGGTTTTTGTTTCATTTCTAATTGCAAGAGAGACAATCAGAGCTTTAACTATGCAAATTGTAATAACTGGAAGTTAATGTTCAAAAGACATCAAGAACTAAATACGATTACGATAACGATTACGATACGATACGATATTCAAAATGAAATGCTCGAACAAACTCAACTCGATTCAACTCAAAAAACGGAGTAAAAAAGGGAACCAAAGATGAAAGTGAAACGAAATGATGCGCCAAAAAATCGCATTTCGTATGCACTTAAAGGGGGGTTTTGTTCGGGCGATAAATGGGTGTGTGTAGACTCTGAGATTGTGTGTAGTTTCTGTATGTGTGTGAATAATAACAACGTCAACGAGAAGATGACTGAGCGGGCTTTGCTTTTTTTTTTTTGTTCATCCGAGGGCATTGCCGCAGTGGCCTTCATGCGATTTACACAAAAAACCGAACAAACTCAAATGGAACACGAAAATGCTGGCGGAATTCGCAAATATACAAAAAAAAAGTGGGAAACCCAGAGAGGAAAAATATATATGAAGGGGGTTGTACAGAAACTGAATAAAAACTGTTTTTTGGCTTTTCGCTTTGCTGGGTGTGTGGTGTGTGTATGAGTTTGCTCCACGTGACGTCAGCAAGATGGTGGTAAAAGGCCAGCGGATTGAAATCGAACCATCGTTACACCATTACTTCTATCTGAAATTCACTTTTGCCATCGCTTTTCATTCCATTTTTCATTTAAGTCTGCCAAGCGAACAATGAAATATGTACAGGTAAAAATGTAAAGGTAAAAATGAGAAATGTGAGGGGGTTATTTTGGGGGTTTGGTTGCGATAAAAGATCAAGTAAGCGAACTAAAGGCTTGTCCGGAGAAAATTCCCAAAAATAAATGGAGCGCGTATCTTGATGAGACTCCTGGATAAATGTATGTTCGTGTGTGGAAAGGTGAGACTGGTGTGTATGCATGTATGTATGTATGTAGGCTGCATCTGTGAGTAGTGGTTGAGTGCACACCAATGGCAATAATAATAAAAATCTGCAACATTGTTCAACTTTCAATACGACAACAAGTACCATACAAAGTATTTAAAATATATGTATATAGAGGTTGTATATATGTATGTATGCTTGATATATAGGATACAACAAAGTCTACCAACAACAACAACAACAACAAGAGGAGGAGTATAGAGAGAGCAATTGTGTGTGTGTAATGGTGTGTGTAATGCGTAGGAGAGTGTAAGAGCGGTTGAGTCCTAGGAACCGCTATTAAGTAAACCAAAATGGAGCCTCTCAGGAAGAATGGAGTTTCAAAATTAAATAGACTTCTGAGAGGGTTCATATTTTGATATATAAAATTTGGATGCTCCTGCTTTATCTTTTGTGGACTAAAAAATTAAGTTTTGATCCTAATTATCTTCAAAAGTAATCTTATTTTTGAGGATTATAATTTCGGTTTTTTTTTAGTTTTGAAAAAAATATTGTTTTTGTATATTTTGTTTTATTTTAATTTTGTTCTTAAAGATGTTTTTTCTTTTGTGAAGTATAAAATCTAGAGAAAAAAAATGATTTTTTGAAGTGTATGAAGAAAATAAGTTTTAAGAGATCATATTTTTTTTATTCAACTTTTTTAAATTTTGTTGTTGATGATGCTGTTTAATTATGTTGGTCATTTTAGATTTAGCTGGATTTCTTTGTTTTTTAAGGGGGAAAAGGAGATAGTTATGTTAAAAGATACAGATAGTCATAGACATAGATAAAGGAGAACATATAGAGTGAGCAGTAAGACACACAGATAGATAGTTAGACAGAGAAAGAGACAGCAAGAGAGGCTGCAGCAAGAAGAAACACGGTTACGCAGAAAGAAAAGAAAACCGAAACCGTAAAGAAAAGAAAAGACAAGAAACAACGATGGGGAACCAGAAAATAGAAACCAAAAGTAAACACCGTGACATGCGACGACAACAACAACAACAACAGGAACAACCAGAGTGGGTAGAAAGAGTACAACAACAACAAATATAAGAAAGAAAAGAAAGTGGGGGCGGGGCACAAGTCAAAGAAAGAGAAACGAAGAAACAGAAAGAAAACGTTGCGTATGCGTAATTCACGCTCCAGTTGCGTGTCCTGTGGCCGTGTGCCTGTGTGTGTGTGTGTTCCTGTTCATGTCAGGGTTTTGGATACACAGAGAAGAAAATTAATACTATTGAAGGTACAAAAGTATTATTTTAAGAATGTCATATTTAATGGCGTTTCATTTAAGCAATATTGCTAAATTTATTTTAAAGCTCTAAAAGAACTAAACTATTGTTTGTGTAAACCTTGCAATTCTTGATACTTAAATAATAAAATTTAGCTCTTTAAACTAGACTCCTTAGGTATTCCTGCCTATACAAATGCATAAATATAAAGAAAAACAAAACAAAACTAAGAAAAACAAGCTTTCCCAGCTTTATGTGTAAAGGTAAAGGACCTTTTCCAAAAAACTTTCTAGCTTGCTATTCCATTTGAAAGTAAACACACAAAATTCAGCTATTTGAGGCCGAGAAGTTCAACGTTATTTAAAGATTTATGCCATGAATAAATCATTCTTAAATCACGAATTTTTGCTCCTTGAATTTTTAATTTTTTTCTCCGTGCATGTGTGCGGTTGGTGTGCATGTGGGGGTGTCCTGTCAGCAGAATCAACACACAACAACTCGGATTTTCCGGCAATGTTCAGCGAAGCTTCTCTGGCGATTCCGCCTACAGGACCAAAAAAATCTGTGCCTGTCTGTGTGTCTGCTGGTGTGTGTATCTCTGTGTGTTTTTGTATCTTTTTTTTTTTGACTAACTTGAAACGGAAAATGCAACTGAAAAATACACATATACATATACATATCTATGGATATAGATATATGTACATCTGGTTAACAAACGTGTTGGCTGGAATAACTTGTGGCATCGTTTTTTGGTTTTTTTTTCTTATTTAAAGTTCTGTCATGTGTGAGGGGGACTTTTTGAAGTACATAAACTAAACGAATTTCGCATTCTTACTGCTCCGCTGGGCAGCAAAAACACACTGATAGTAACAACAACAACAATATCGAAGAAAAGGCAGCAGCAGCGGCAGCTGTGAGTTGTGACTGCAACCGCTCTGCTTGGCCCTACGCTCCAGCCGGAACTGGGCACCGGAAGTGGCACCGGAACCGGAGCCGGATCTTACCTCCTGCGGTGGCACATCGTAGGTTCGGGTACGCAAGTCCACACGGGCATAGGAGTCGATGCAGGGCAGGATGAAGAAGATACCTGTAATTACGGCCAAGATGCATTACACACTCGTTATGGTATACAGCGAAAGAAACACTAGTGAACAAGGGTTGTATTTTTTTTAGGTACCGCTGACACAAATCGATATATAGTTACTGTGTCGATATTTTACGCAATACATAAATAAATCTATATTGTACTGTTGCAATATTTGGGTAATGTCATATTTGGTTCAATATATATGATATACTCTAAGCCATGTTTACTTTCCTTGATGGAAATATATATTAGGTTGTTTTTAATAAAATATAATACAATTATATTAAATAACACTTTTAAAATATTTCGGTTATCGTTTTATCGAATTTTCACTTTAAATATGAAATTTTTCGACATTACGTACATCTTTGTTACTGCATTTTTTAATCATATAAATTTTTTCGATATATTATATGGGATTTTTCATTTAGATGTTTGTTAGCTCTGCTCACTGCGAACATAATAAGACAACCCTTTTTTTTAACTTATAGAAAATATTTTTTTTTTATCAAATCTATATTTCAAGTTTAATGCAATGTTTATGGATATTTGGAATTTAATATGTATTTTCTTCTTGATATAATTCTGCTCTCGATAGTCTAACCACTTTCTATGACAGAACAAACTAACTTTATTTAGTGTTTCCATATCAAAAGTTCAAAAAAGTGTCCTTAGTCCTAAATTTTGTAGACTAGTGTTCTCCGACTGTGTCAGAACTTCGCCTCGATTTGCCTAATCTCTTCCTCCCTGGGAATGGGAGCGCAAAAGCAGAGCACACGGACACTGAGGCACTGGGGCCGCCCTTAGAGTCGCTAATTTGGAGCAAGTGCAGCAATTAACACAAATTCTTGTCGCCAGCAAGCGGCACTAAAATTTGCATAGAATCGTTACCCCGCTGCTCACCTGCACCTGCACTTGCACCTGCAACTGTCGCTTAGGCACTGAGTACTCACCTGGGCCCTTGGCACCGCCCTGCATGAGTCGACCCAAACGGAAGATAACCGCGCGCTCGTACTCCTGCACCACCTGGAAAATGTGGCACGTGAGTGAAATGTTCGTGAAATGAAATTGAAACTCGAAGGATTACAGGAAGAAGGTGGAGCTTGTAAAATTAAAAAAATACCCTGGTAGGGATAGCAGGTTTTGTTATAGGTCAGTTAGGTACTGGAAAATCTATTTTAACAACGCAAAAATATAGATAATGAAATTATTGTTAAATAAAAACTTCTTTTAGCTAAGAAAAATGTTTAAAAAGAAGCAAGAAAAGCAAATTTATTATATACAAAATTGAACCTAACAAGCAAAATTGAATAAGTATTTGAACTTATATAACGTATAAATAAAATCGTTTAATAAATATAAAAAAAAATTAACATTTTAAGTTATTTAATATTAGTATTTGTGAATATTATTATTATTATAAATGTCACACTATTAGTATTAAAAACTAACTAAAAATGTTAGAAACGACTTAAAGCAAATAATTAAAAAGACTTAATAATCAAGCTTTAACGCAGCTAGAGCTTTTCAATTCTATTATTAATCAAAAACTAATTTCAGAGAAGTGGAATAATAATTAACATTAATTAGTTCCCAATCTTACCTTGAAGCAAACGAAGAGACTGAATGGTAACGTCATTATCACAAGAGCCACGGATAGAAATATTAGCAATTTGCCGCATGTTGATGCCTTATCGCTGATTTCCTCGTCCGCTGCGAGAGAACGTGGCGAGAAAACGGAAAATGACTTATAGATACATATAGCGTGGCTGGATGGAATCAAGTGCTCAAAGCAAATGCTGCAAATTAAGGCTTAAGCTATAAATTCGTTCGTATTTTACTCGCTTTCCTCTTGCACAGCCCGAAACATGAATAATGCGCGGAGCGTTGGCTTTGGCACTAAAGAAAAAAAAAATGCAGAAAAAAAATCTTAAACGAAAGACCTCCGTTTGGCGCATACAAAAATCGCAGACAGAATGTCGGAGAAAAAAAAATACAAGAAAATATTGCTGAGCCGGAAAAAAGGCGACAAAAACGGATCGGGCATTCTTCATTACGAAACTCGAATTTTCCTTAAAGTTTAGCCAAAAATTGAAGTTGCTGCCAGAGAGAATGAAAGAGAGATGTGGGCAACAAGTCGCCCATTTTTGCTTATTGATACTTGAGACGCGCCATCATTTCGATGACCTCGTAAAAGTCAAAACGTTGGTCCTTTGGGGAGCCTGGAAAAATCTGTAGCATACTTAGGTGCGCTCACCGAACAACGAAAAAATATTTGGAAAAACACGGTTACATTTATAGAGAGAGACACAAGCAACTAAGAAGTGTGCATATTCAAATGAAATATCTTAGGAATTACTCGTAGATAGATATAGTCGATAGATAGAAGAAGATATATAGTCATAGTTATAGTTTATAGTTTAATCATGTAACGAGTAAAAAAGTAGCTTGTGTTGTATCTGTTTATGTTTCGTTTTTGATTTTGGCTGTGGGATGTGGGGATCTTTTTCTGGTTTTGACAAAGGGTTTCTGTTCCAAATTGGTGCGACTTACAATAGAGAAATCCATGTGAATGTTTTGCTTGTGTATCTGCAAGAATACGATAAATCGAATAACAGAGAGAAATTAATCGGGAATGCATATCGGCTCAATCATGTGGTTGTCTGGGAGCTGGTTCTTGTGTTTGTTTAAATCCTGCTATCCTTGCCATGCAGTTCTTTTTGGGGTTACATTTTTTTGGGTTAATAGCATGCTTCAACAATCTACGAAACTGAAACAGAACTCAGTTAACTGAAACTAAGGATAACTACACAACCGAAGGCGAAATCATAAATTATTCATGCCACACATTTAAATGCTGTTTACGCGTTTGTTGTTTGTCTGCCTTCTGGCACTCGGTGTTCGGTGTTCGGTTTTTGGATTTTCCGACCGCTGCTGGCTTTTTCCGCTTTTCGGTTCGTTGCCAGCTGCAACGGCAACTGCTGGCAATTAGCGGCACAGTTTGCATTTCAGTTTCAATTACAGTTCATTGAAAAGTTGCCACAATGCCAACACCCAGCAACGGCGACGTCAGCAAAGTGTTTTTAACGAGCTCTCACCCGCACACTCTGAACACTCAACCCACACACACCCCGCACACTCGCTCACTCGCACACACTCTCACAGACACAACATGAAAGGCGACACTGGAAAAAGGAAAACTTTGATGGGCGAATCCTGGCTGGATCCTGGCTAAGCCAACAAGCTGCCAAACATTGAAGGAGCCTCCAGGCTCCCGCCTTCTACCTCCTGCCACCTGCCACCCTGCCCTCCCTCCTCCTTGGCCGCAGCAAACTTTTATTGAAATTGATTTCGAAATAATTGCGATTTGAATGTGCCGGAGCTGAATCCTTGAGCGGGGAGCAGGACTTGGTCGAGATGAAAGGCTTTGTGGATTTGCCAGCAACGCTTCGGGGCTGGTGACCGCACATCTAATAGATTTATAGCTAAATTGCTCCCATAAAAATGATAAAAGATAGCAAAATGGGACACAGCTCAAAATGTAATTAGGTGTGTGGGGCTTCTTTTTCAACCTTAATTGCCTCGGCTTATGTCGGGTATTCTTTTTTTTTGGGAAAAATCGAATTGAGTGTAAAACAATTTGAAACTCTTTAAGGGTAACAAGGGGTTTTTTATACAGAAAGATGCCACCGATAACTGAAGCGATTTTACTTTTTTTAAAAAGTTTTTCTTAAAGTATTTAAGCTAAACATTTTGTAGGCATTCTTTTAGACTTGCTGTAAAACATTTCTTGCTTTGTTAAAAATAAAAATACCCCAAATAAAACCAGATTCCGATTTTATCATGTCCTCGGCTATATGTAACCTTAAAAAATCATAATTAAAAGCATAAGTGCTTTATTTTAAACTATAAAATTGTTTAGTTTTCTCCTGATAACGTCACAAGCGTAAACTTTGATTTGCGTATTTCATCACAACAGCAAATGTCCTGACAACTTTAATAGCTTTGCACAAAGCTTTTCCGAAGGAAAATATTCATAGCTGCACAAAGCTGAGAACAAGCTAATAATTGATGTTTTCAATAGCTTTCATTGCGAAAAGGTGACCAATTTTAATAAACAAATGCTAAAACACGGCCAACTTTTGGTAAATGGTTATCTGTAACCCAATTGATCGCTAATAAATATTTGAGCAGTGCCACTGCAAACAGCACTCGGCTGCGGGTTATTTAATTTTTGTTATTCCAATTGTGTGTTTGTGCTGTGTGTCGGCCAGAGGAAAAGCCAGCAAAAAGTGCTGAATTTACCTTAATGTACAATCTCGGAGAACAATGTGTGGTCATAATTTTTTAATGACCAGCCAACGGCTGTCCGGCAGTGCGAGCTCCAGCTACACCCACTCGCTCAAGGCAACCCGCTCAAATACCACCCATACTCCATCCACAAGCACCACCCAACGCCCACCCCCGACTACCCAGTATCCACTTCCAGCCCCCGCACCACATCAACGCATACGTCAGAGGCAGCCCCTGGCAAAAAGCTTTGCTCTGGAAAATGGGTCAGCTCGTTGTTGCTTTTGGTCCTGCTTTCAACTCCCAGCTCCTGCTGGTGTTGCTGTGTGTGCTGTTGCTGTTGCTGTTGTGTTATGCCCGTGCTCGTATATAAGTTAAAGCAATTCCTGATTGAATTCTGCATGGGAAATGCGAAAGGAAAGACTCGCTCTGCCCCGACACCTCGCCTGCTGCCGCTGTCCTTAGCTGCCACTGAAAATCCTTTTGTCGGTCCTAATGAAGCGATTAGCATGCATGTGAAATGGCCCACAGATATATCAACATTTATGTACACCTAACCCGATTAAACAGAGATACACACACAGCTGGCATCAGAAGATCGAAAGCAATAGGGGATTTTTCTACTATCAAACTAGCATTCTTCTTAGGGGTAATAGAACTATGGATCTAGGGGAGTAGAGTACCGAAAGATAAAAGGCCTTTTCTATTTTCTATAGCTTTGCTGGAAGAATTTCCATATTATATACAAGAAATAAGGGAAAACTATTCAAGAACTATGCACTTTTATCTCAGATTTCAGTGTTTTTGAGCTATTTTCTTTGCATTGTGCAGGAATCTCTCGTCCCTTCGATCTCCTGATGATGGTCTGTGTGCAGAATGTGTGCGAGAAAAAAGAAAGTTTCGGTAAAAAAATATATATATACAAAATCCAAATTGCGTCTTCTCGAATCAATGTCGCTAGTCGATGCAAAGCGTTTGTTTGGTTTTTGGTTCTTGGTGGTGTTGCGGTCCTGGGAGACCGCGCAACAAGTACAGCCAGCCTACAGTGCACACTCTCCATGAGCCACCAGGACGTCTAGGATGAGCTCACCTCGTCGCGCCTCGGCTCGGTGGATGGCCTGCTGCTGCTGTGACTGCTGCATCAGCGCGTGGTGGCTATGTGGCAGCTGCTGTGGTGGTGGTGGTGCCATTTGCTGCTGCTGCAGTTGCTGCTGGGGCTGCTGCTGCTGCTGCTGTTGTTGGTGGTGGTCGCGCTGCTGCAATTGCGGCAACTGCTGCAGCGGCTGCTGCTGCATCGGCTGCTGCTGCATCGGCTGCTGTGTTTGCTGCTGTTGGTGGTGCAGCTGCATGGTGGCATTAACTGGCAGCGGAGACGAGGCAGTTGCATTGTTCTGCTGGTGATGATGCAGATGAAGGTCACGATCCCGCTCCCTATCCCGATCCCGCTCCCGCTCCCTCTCACGATCCCGCTCCCGATGATCGGCCGATGGACTGGCCGCGGTGGCCGCCGGAGCTGGCGGTGCAAAGGTGCTGGTACTGGTGCTGGCCACCTGGCGGGCGGACTGGTGGTGATGCTGCTGCTGTCGGTGCAGCTGGTGGTCCCGGTGCTCCATGTCCATCATCGAGTCGGGCATCAAGCCGCGCTCGCAAAACGACGCCAGTGCGATGGTTGTGGCTGGCTGCTTCAGCTGGTCTATCAGAGTGGATTCCGGCCTTATCCCGGCCTTATCTCTGGCGCTCAGTCTCAGTCCCGGTTGAGCATCTCACTAGCTCTGTTCTTTTCGCACGCACACGCCACTAACACTGTCGCGAACACGGTTATGGGTACACAGTCAAGACACGCACACGCACACACTCACTACGGTGAGCTAGTTTTCCTAGCTGTGTCCATTCCCAATCGGCTCGGTGTCACACTCAGCTCGGCTCGGCTCCTCTCGGTTCCTTCCCAGCTCCTGCTGTCCTGCTGTTAGCTCGCTCAGAATCCAACTGAAAGTGCGCCATTAGCGAGCATCCTTTTATATACTTGCTTGTCCCGAGGAGGAGCTGTTAACCGTAGAGCTTTGGCTCTCAACTTTGTTATCACCAGGCTGGCCGGATCGAAGAGCTTTCCTCTCCCTCAGCAGCACCAGCACCAGCACCAGCAACAGCAGCAGCAGCAGCAGCAGCGGTGCAGGCTGCAGGTGCAATCCGAGAGCAATCCGCAGGAGATGCAGCCCGCTCGCGGCAGCTTTCACCTTTGCCATATTCCCAGCCAGCTTGCACTGACCTTGCGCACTCCCCAGCACATTGGTCCTGGCTGGAACTTCAGGAACGAAGCTTTGCCCCCTTTTAAGCTTTTCGTCCTGGCAGGGGAAGAGCTCTCTCATTCTCTCTCTCCCTTTCCAACCTGGGGACTTTTAGTTCAGCGCGAAGAGGGACTGTTTTAGCACAGGACTTCCCCTGCTGCTGCTCCTCCGTGTACAGGTGTACAGGTGACAAACCTAATTTATGACACCTTTAACGCTGTTGATGCCACATTCCGTATAGCAGCGCCCGCACCTCCTGCCACGGATCTATTGTAGTCAGACTAGAGTGCCCTCTGTGTGTTTGCCAACTGGCATGGAATGATACGAGTACGAGTCTGGGTATGAGCATGAGCATGGGTTGGAGGATGAGCACCCGGCTGCCATTCTATTCCGTCCCAACAAATCCTGGCTGCGGCGCCACGCTCGGCTGCGAATTTCTAATGAACCCACCTCCGGAGCCTGTCGAACTGTCGCTGTCGAATATTTTAGGTCACATGCAGCTCCTGAGCTTTGCTTTGAGCTGTCAATTACCGTTTACGCTTCATTAGGCGCCACAAGATGGCAGGCGCGAAGGGGCACACGGAAAGAAAATCACACGGAAATGTGATTAAAAATTCAGAAGATTTACCGAGTAAAAATACTGAATACCTGTGGGGCTTCGGGAATCTCTAGGTATTTTAGATCCATCAAAAATGTGTCTAACAGCATTCATAGGATTAAAAATTTGTGGCATATTTTTATACACTTTTTAAAGGGATTTGAAGCCCGTAGTATTTCATTTTAGCATTTTTTGTACCTTTCTATAATGACATTTTTATAATCTTTTTTATATTCGATGAAATAGGAGTACCTTGTCTCTTGAATTGAACTCAAACGAATGCCAAAACTAAAAGAAACTTTCAAATATTTCCTTAAGAATCTTTTTTCCCTTCATTTTTTTTAAATAACTCTTAATGTACATAAATTTCCCACAGTGTGCATAAAAAAATAAAAATAAAACTGGTCTAACTGACTCGCTGAAGCACAGGACGCGCTGAAGTGCCGGGCATCCGATATGCCGATATAGCGTGTCAACTGTCGCACCACGGTGCGTATGAGTGCCATTATGTTTGACATTCATTCACAACACTCCACAATGGGGCACACACACACACTCTACATACCCCTCAGCAGGGCAGTTAATTAATCTCGGGCTGCTGATTAATGTGCGGATTGATTTGGGTATTGCCATAAATTCCCCTTTGCAGACAAATGGGGCACTCGAGTCCCTAGGACCTAGGAGGAAGCATTATTATTGAGCAATCAGAGTGGTCTGGGTATGGCTTTGACTACGGACTCTGCCCCGAATGCCGCACGTGAACACACACCAGATTCTAATCACGGACAGACCAGGGAATTCCCTCTTCCATTAAAGGTTAAATTCTCTCGACAAATAATCGATTCCTACAGAGTAAAGTAGGGGGTTTTGTAAGAGTAATGGAGGTATGTATAAAGAAAATATATAAATTACGCATAGAATATAATTTAATCTAAATTAGCTTTAGCTATATATTAAATATATTCCTTATTTCGTTTTTTAGTTCTTACATTACAACTTTAATTCTTAGTTGTATTTACATATCTTTACCCCCATAAAGTGTCCTTTTGGAATATGTATCTTTCAAGCTACAAAATGTGTTCATGTCCATGCGATATAGTTTCTATCCTTTCGCTCGATTTGCATTTGGCATTCCATTAAATTGCTTCATTTGGCAGGCAAAAGTAAAAGGCAACTGCATGGAAAATTGAGTGGAAATATAGTTGAGGTTTCAAAGGGAATTTTAGCTCGGAGAAAAGATTGCTAAAAACCACTTACAGTTCTACCCGAAACAGGACATTCTGCATCTGCAAACGGAATTTCAAAGCAGTTGCCGACAACAAGACAGGACTTCTTAACCACAACCGGATGGCAGTTAAGTGAGGACCGCCTCCCGGCTCTTATTCTGCCATACGCAGTTTTTATAGACCAAAACATAAAAGCGGAGCAGAGCCTATATCGAAAGACAAAGCCGCAAAAGCCATAAACACGATTTGCCAATGCAGAGGGTGATACCAGGAGGGGGAAGGAAAAAAGGATTGCCGGATCGGGCGGGAGTCCTGACGAAGACAAGCGAATATGATGTCACACACAGCACATGGGCTAGCGAAATTTCGGCCAAGCACTGTGAACCGTAGGTCCTGCGGCGCTCTGTGTGCGAAATTAGCCAGGCAAATATGTCGCACTTAACTGCCAGCGGAAGAGTGGGAGCGGGGAGCGGTGGCTTTCGGAGGGAGGTGCTCATAGGATGTGCCAGGATGTGGCCCGAACAATGGCCTGTGCAATTGTCGAGGCCTATGGCGAGGGGTCAGGCGGAGATAAACAACGGAAACACTTGGAGAATAGGAGATACTGTTAATGGAAAGAGCCTTAAATACTTTTTACTTTTTATTTATATTACTTTGCTTTAAAATTTATCTAAAGTCTATCTATCTATATATTATGTTTTTTATTTTATTTCAACCTTCCAAGGAAGCTAGTGTCTAAAACATGGTATAAACTATTTAAGACCCCAAATTATTTTTTAAATCTTACTTTCAAACACCTTTTTTTGAGATTCCAACCGAAACGATTTCTTTACTTTACAAAACTTGTTAATAATATTGCAAAAACTCACTTTTCCATTAACTTTGATATATGGCTTTACTCAGCATTTTAATAAAAGTGAGAGATAAATCTAGTAAAACACATTTTTTCACACAACGAATTTCTATTCTTTCTCTTCTTCCTTTTTTTTCTCTGTCCAGAGATAACTGTCCCTATCTTTTCATTCCCCCCTTGGCCGACCCCCTCGGCTGCCTTTCAATTGTCGACGTTTGCGCTTTTCCGTCGGGGAAAAAGGGGAAAACGGAGGAAGACCTGGGCATCGGTTGGGTGGCAAGTATGTGACACAAATGCGTCGAATTATTGTCAGATATGAGGTCACTGTCCCTGTCGCGCAGTGAAAGTTTCCCGAGACACTCGAGCAAACAAACACATTCAGTTCTGGCCCTGTTTGTTTGGCCCGCCGCTCGGCTGCTGCTCTGCTGCCCCGTTGGCCATTGTGCGGGCCAGAAGTTAAGCAAAGTTTGCTCGAACACGACCACAAGTACAACTGGTGGTGCGATGTAACTACCATGTATCTGCGGCTTGTTGCAAAATTTTAAAGGAGCTCGTTGAAAGCGAGGATGTGGGTTTTTGTTCCAGCTAAAGCTGAAGCAACAGCTCCGAATCAATTTGCGTTTGGAGCATTACGGATGCCGGAGACCCGTATTTTCGTTAGTATTACGGTAGTATTATCCATTGCTCCTTTTGCCTGCTTGCTACTTGCTGCTTGCTCATCAAATATGAATAGGTGGGCGGAGGCGGTGACGGAGGCGGTGGTGGTGGCGGTGGCGGAATTTATTCGACACGGCCCCCTGGTCGGCCAGAGTCAGTGGAGACCGAATGAAATATGCCAGTTCGGTTTATGAAACTGATTGGGCCCCAAAGTCTCGGGTCCGGGCAGCCCGCGTTTCTCGTTAAAGTTGCATGCGGCTATGAAAAGGCAACTTTTGCAAGAGATACCACGCCAAAGCTGACACAAACTTTCGTGTCTATAGATGCACGGTAAACGAAGCTTGCCTCAAATGGATGTTCATCAAATATTAAATTATATAATAAATATTAATTTGTGCAATAAATATACAATGTACACACACAACCAGTACTTCATTTAAATTAACAAACTGGTAATTAGATTTGCAACCAATTAAAAAGCTATTAGCAGATATGCAAATTCATTTAATTTCATCGTAAATATTATATTTGTGCGTACTTTTTGACATTATTTAATTGATTTTGCATTTAAAATATGTATGTATGTATTAAATGACAAGAGCACACAGCAAATTATTTATTTTATTCATAACATGCATTGTGTGATTCGAAATCAATTAAAAAGGCTATTAAAAAGTGTGCTATAAATATGTAGTATCTTCCCTATTAAAGATAATATTTTGTAGCAAAAACTTTGAACAATATTTAATTGATTCATAATTCTTATATTTTAATGAGCATAAATAATAATCACAATAAGGTGGGAAGATATTGTTAAGAAAGTCCTCAAACGCTTAAGTTAAGAGTGACTATTATGCAATACCCGGCGTGCAGTTTGCTGTTGCAAAATTGATGTTGAATACTAATGTATAAAAATGTAACATATAAAAAAAATATATAAATATAATGTTCTTGAAATTTATCATAGTCTAATTTATTTTGTATTTAAAATAATATATTAAATGCAACTTTAGACTGATCTTTGCCCCTTTTATCATTTAAAACTGGCTTTAACGTTAGGGTCCGAGTAATTAAAAATAAAAATAACTGCTTTTCAAAATTGAAGTTATAAATATATATCAGCTTATAATTTTGTATATATTTTTAGACTAGTTTTTGTGATTGCTAAACTCAATGCAAAGCTTCCCTTAACATCCAGAAAAGTCCAAGGTTTCAAAACATGTATTCTATGATTTAAAAGCAACTCAAAAACATTTCAAAAAGTAATATATTCCTTTCTAATTAAAGGTAAATACGGTTTAACGTTTTTCCAACACCCTTTTAAAGCTTTTTATTGATTTCAAATTCAAATACATTCTGTTTAAGATCGATATCGATTATTCTTCAGCTATTACATGAAATGACCCCTACATTACCGAAGCTCATTAAATACTTTTCCGCTTTTTTTCAAACTTAGGGGGTTAATTTTATAATAATTCATTCCTTCTCCGCTACTGGTATATATTTTTCATTATACATTCCGCTGTACTTTAATTTAAGCCAGCCTTCATTAGGCTGGATATTCATCGTTTTGGCAGGCGACCTGCTAAGTAGACCGACTGTCAGGCCGGACTATCGCCCAATCAATAATTCATAACCAGCGCACATTGACGACGCATTCCCCGGCACTCGGCAATAAAATGAAAAGCGAAATGAAAAACTGCCCTGGCCAAATGCTTGCCAATAATTCAAAGCTAGCTCGGTTCGATTCAGGGTCCTGTGCTGCTGCTGCTCCCGACTTTATCAATGGTAAATCGGACTGTAGATACATATATATACAATGTATATATATAGTCGCACAATGAATGAATGCGAGGCGGCGCCGAGGCCCGATGTCGTTGTCGATTTCGGTGTCGCCGACATTCCGTCCTTTGCCATTTTTCCCTTTTTCCTTTTTAGCTGAAAAAGCGCTGCTTTGCTCATTTTTCCTCTGGCCTTTCCCGACTATCATTTGGGTGATTTTCCGCGCTCTCTCTCGCTTGTGATAATGTCGCTGTTGCGGCATGAAATATTGATGTCGCCGAACGTTATGCCGGGCATATTAAGCGGTCACATAAAGTTTATTATGGGGACATATGCCCGGCATGGAGCACTTTATATTAATTGATTTTTTTTCCTCTCGACTTTTCACATGGAATTTAATAATCGAAAAGTAGCCGCGTTTTTCATGCATTTCCTTAACCGCAAAGTCGCTGTTTGCCACTCGTTGCAATCCTTTTTCCTCACCGCCCAGTCATTACTTGCTGTTTACACAACGATTTCGATAAGAAGGACTCCCCGCGGAGCTATAATTAATAATTTTTCCGGAAAGCTGTGATTTTCTGAGCTTTTTAAGGGTTTTTCAGGAAAATATGTTGATAATAATATACAAAGAAAAAAGTTTAACAGAAGTTCAGTGGTAAAGTATATATTAAATTAGGTAATTGCTTGTATTTAAAGTGTGTAATTTTAGTTAAAAGTTCGTAATTAAATCTATATTAAAATACTAAATCCGAAACACTTTTTATTACAAATTTCCAGCACTAAAATAATATTTATAGGCTCCTGAAAACAAAACAAAATCCATCATCTCTCCCTCATTTTTAAATATGTACCAAGTACACGCAACTTATTATTCATTTGTCATATTTTTTTATCCCAGTGTCGAGGCGAGGATGTTCTCTGCTGATGTCAGCGACTGCTGAGCTAACCGCTCCGAGAATTAATTAAAGCTCCACATTGTTTGGCCAGAGCCAGCGAGCGATCAAAAGTCCGCGCGAGAATAAACAATGCAAAGGCAGTGGGGCGTACGCAAAACGGATGGGGCGGAGGACACAAAAGGTGGCAGCATTCTGGGGGCCAGGACAACTGCAAATGGCCAACCAGCTGATAACGTGACCAACTTGGAAATCAATTAAAGTGCAGCGAAAGGGCCAGCCGGGCGAGCTCTGAGCTCTGCGGTCGAGTGCCGGGTGCAGAGAACGGGTTAAGGATGTCATGGCGCTCCCTGGAAAAACTTAATTATGGCGGACGGATGTGGCGCTCCTGGGGGGCGGAAGTGAGCCAAGCCGCGCATGCCACGCCCACCCACTTCCCTGTCCAGAGCACACACTCCACTCCACACACTCTACCACTTGTCGCCGGCAAAGAACACGCCTCGCCAATTTTTCGAACATATTTCTGGAGTGCACACACCACACACACTCCCCCTGCCACTCACCCCTTTTCGCTGTTCATTCGATTTCCTGGGGAAATGTCGTGCCAGCAGCGGAAAGATTTAATTAAAAGCTCGAGTTAAAGATGCCTCAAACGAAGATTATAAAAATGATAGTTGGAATTATGCAAGGGATTTAGATAGTTAGTTGTGCTGGAGCGGAAGCATTAGTCACAAATTAGAGTCAAGGTACTTTTAAGTGGATACGATATATGAATACAGCACAGTAGAGAATATATTTTTTGTTTAATTAATTCATTCTGTTTACACCATAATACTGTTCAAGTGAATGTATTTATTAAGCTATAAAATAAATATTAAACATAGCTCACTATACTCTCGAGTGTGAATTTTAAACAAGTCATAAATATCTTGACCGACCGAACCATTATTCCGATAAAGGATCAGCTACATAAATTCCTATTTTATATCCAATTTGCTGGCAATATGAGCCTGGCCTGAGTGGTTATAAAATTGCTCTTATGTGCAAAAAACACATGTTCGGATAAAGTTATAAATTGCATTGCATGGCGGCTCTGAATGTGGAAGTTGAATAAAATAGAAATTGCTGGAAGAAGGCAAACCTTGGTGTTTTTTGTATTTCATGAAACTATTTTTCATTGTATTTTAGACCTCTGGGAAAGAGTAATTCAAATATGAAATACGAAGGCAAGTCTAGTTTTGGTTATAAATTGTAAGTTTAATTATAAAGCCAGGGGAATTTGAAAATATATAGGTTTAATTATAGAAAAATAGGAGACATATACGTTAAAAATAAATGGAATAAAATTCCAAATATTAAGGAATGCTGAACTTGCTAGAACTTTTTAATAGAAATCTCAGAAATATTGAATGATCTTGAATCATTTTAAATACATTTCAGGACATTAAATTCTATTTGCATTCAATCTTATTTAAACTTGAATAAATATATATTTTTCAGTGTGTAAGCCCACTCTGAAAATCTCCAACATGCTCAGCTTGGACAAATTGACAACTTTCTGTTCCGAAATGCCATTACACTCAAGTTTTGAAACTTTTGGTGATAGATCTTCGGATTTTGCATAAAATGCTCGAGGGCACTGAAAGTTGTCTCAAGTTTTAGCCACCGCCGAGATTGCTTTTCTTTCCTGGTGGTGGTGCTTACCTCGACTGAACCCAAAGCCACCGCTGGTGGATCCCGAGGCGGTGGTGTCTAGAGCCACACGACGGGGCGAAACACTCGCCTCGCGCTGGCTGCTGTGGTTGCTGCCAAGCATGGCGTGGCGTCCGGCGGTGCGCGGTGTATAGTGGGGATTCTGGTGGCCCTGGTGGTGCAGTGGCAGCTGGTGGTGCTGGTTGTGCTGGTGGTGCTGATAGTGCTGCTGCTGCTGTTGTGCTGCGGTTCTGGCATGCCGCTGTGGTGGCTGTTGCATGCTGCTGGCAGTCGTCTGCCACAGGCTGTCGGTGCGGTCCGATATCTTGGGGCCTTTGCTGTTCACCGTTCGCAGTGAGGAAATTCAGTTACGGCCAGCCACTTGCTAATTGCCACAAGTTGCCTGCACACACACAAAACTTTCCACCGAAACGTTTATTTAATTTGCGCTTTAAGCACGCCGCTCTCTCTGCCGACCAAGAACTCTATTAAAAAGTTTTTCGGGCACAAAGTTTTCCAGCTCGGTTGGTTCTCCTGCCCCCCCTGAGTTTTACCACCGCCACTTAAATTAGGACAGCCACAAAGGAAAAGCCAAAGCCACAACATCAACAATGAGCGGTGCAGCGACGATTGTCAAGTGAACCGTACGTAAGATGGCGTTCCTGCTGCCGACGCTCATGGCGAGATCCGGAGTCCTTAGTCCGTAGCCGGAGTCCGCAGGCCGGAAAAATAGCCAGGGGGAATGTATATGTATGTATACCCCGTACGGGAAACACGGAAAACTAATTTAATAACAACACGCCCGGGGGCATGCAACGTGCCGCTGCTGGTACTTGCTGCTGTTGCTGTTGTCCGCTAGCCTCTGGCCACAAGTCCTCCGTAGTTTATAGACCAAACCGAACTGAACGGTGGCCCACGGAATGGTATTAAATTTATTTACTTGTTTATCGAGTGCACGGGTGTATATTCTCTCATATACATACATATAATCTACCCCTATTTGCGCTTAGCCAACAATTGCCTCGAACCGGGGTACCCGCGCGCTCGCTCGTTCGGTGGCAATTTATGCTAATTGCCATTGACAGTGGACAAGTTAATAGTTCGAAAATTACGGTTCGCCTTCCGCTAACGTATTCAGCTCAAGGATGCAGGATGTGGACTGCCGGATGCGATGATGCCCGATGATGTTACGGCCAGGCATTCGTAGATGCCTTTTGAGGCAGCCTCTCCTTTTGTTGGTGACAACCTCGAACTAGTTTAGGATAGATGTGCAGCCCCGAAATGTATATGATTAAACACTGGTGGAAAAGGAATGAGAGTTTTGGGAAATTTGGAAGGAAAAGCAGAGGTAATAATTGAAATTGTAAGATAAGAAAGCTAATAGTTTATATGAAGACTAATAAATTATAAGAGTCTCACATGGACATATTCTTGGTCATAGTTTTCAATCCCGTTCATTGTTACAATTAAGTTTTTGAAATTCTCTTCTTTTGCATAATTCTTTTGTAAATACTTTTTAGAGTGTAGAATATATCACAAACTTTTTCTAGCAATTAAAGAAAGTTCTTTATTCCATAAATTTATTAAAGTTCCTAGAAAGTCCAGCCAATTTTGTATAATTTTCTTGATAGCCACCAATTTCTTAGTAATTTTTTAGCCAAGTGCAACCCCCTCAGCCACCCCCCGCTGTTATTTTTGCAACTCACCCCCTCGGCCGTCTTCATTATGCCAGTGTTCATTTGACTGCCACTGAGGCTTTTGCATCAGTCAAGTCAAGACGAGTCAAGTCGACTCGAGCCAACTCGACCGCGTTGTCAACTGTCGCATCAGTGTCCTTTCGTCCCTTCGTCCTTTCTCTCCTTCTTGGGGCCGGCAAGTAGGCCATTCTGGCCATGTTTCTAACAACGAACTGCAGGCTCGAGCCTCCCGGCAGGACTTTCGCCGGGCGAAAGTCACGCAAGGACCCGCTCTCGGCCGTATCCTCGCCGATTCTCGGCTGGCATTTACATGCTTGCATAAACCTGAATATTTAATGCGGCCTCCGCTGATGGGACATCGGCAACAACTGTATACTGGCTCGTTATCTTTGTGTTTGTAAAATTGAATTGTAAATATTTGAAAGGCGGCGGCAGTTTTCATGGAAATCGGGTAAAAACCTAAAGCAGCCGATGAGTTCAATGCGAAACGGGGTAAATAAGACAAGGATACGGGTATTAAGTGGACAATTATACCAAAGGATTATGTCATGCTTGTGTGATTATAGATTATATTTCTGAACTTGTATTTATTATTCGTTGATTAGAAAATAAAATGCAAGTTATTATTTAAGAGTGATTTATTAGTATAATATTGAGCCTTATTATAAGACTGTTTTAAAACAGAAGAGATGCGAGAAGAGTTTTACAATAAAAGTATTAGTTTTAAATTATTTAGAAATATTTAGTTCTTAAGTACCTGTTGTACATTTTAAACTATGTCTTTCCCTTTATTTCTGTTGCATCCTCTAACTTTGCCTCGAGAGCTACATTTGTTGCTGACTCAAACACGTAATTGCATTTTCCATTTCCCAGCTTGCACGGCTAATGAGCAAAAACTAGTCTTTGAATTGATATAAATTAGACTAATTGGTTTTTCCCGTGTTTGTTTTGGCCGAGGGGTTTAGCTTTGGCGCACCTGCAATGTACACTCCTCGCATATTGCTCGTAAACTCGTAAAATGAGGGGGAAACCAAAACCTGGCAACAAGTTAAGACTGCTTGGAGATGGCTGTTATGGCCGCTGGGGCAGACGAGTAATTACCAGAATACGTACACTGTCCTGTTGCACCAGCAGCAGGAGCAGCGACAGCGGCAGCAGGGCATGGTCGTGTCTCGTGCTAACGGCACTTGTGCCAGTTCTATCGCCATTTGCCTTTTGTGCGTCAAATTAACAACTTCCGCATGAGGCCACACGAGGCACTTGCACCCAAATGCGTCATTTTCTGGGCCGCCTTCGTTTGCTTTTGTCTGGCCAGCGCAGCCATATTGTCAGGGCTTGGCCAGATGCCAGGATGCAGGATGCGGGACACTACAGAGCTACAGGATCTCCCGGCAAAGCCAGACTGACAGCCCAGACAGGGCCTATTATTGTGCTTTAATGGCAGCTAAACTGGCAAGCTATTTAGCCAAAGGGATCCGCCTCGTCTTGCGACCTGATTAATGGCATTTTTAAAGTTTAACCCCTTATAGTTGCCCAACAGCTTAACCCGATTAAAGGACGAGCAATTGCTAGAAATTTTCCAATTGTTTGACAACTTTTCAATACTCAATTTCCAGCATTTAAATGCCTTGTTTCCGCTTCAAACCGCCTTGGGGAATTCGCCACACTCGCACTCACTCAACCGATCGATATGCAATATCTCTGCCATCCAGAGGAGACTTGGCCAAAACGACGAGCATCCGCCGTTGAAGTTGTGAAAAATCTCTGCGCATCAAGCATGCTTCAAACGTATCATTTGAATCTGCTCGATGGGGAAAAATGCTCAGACATTTATTTTATTATTTTCCCTTCAACGGTTCGCTTTTGCTCGATTTTTTTCGGTTATTTTTTTGAGCGGAAAAACTCATAACCGAACCGAAAGGCAAAGTAAAACTTTGGTCTTAATGCACAGGAAAAAGTTATGTATGTGTGGCTCTAGGGAAACTAGGAAAGCGGAAAAGAAAATAGACTGGAAGGTTTTTAATTAAAGTTGAGAAGTTGCAGTTTAGGCATTTAAGTTAGTATTTAATTAGATTTTATTGGGAAAGACCTTAAATAATATTCCTTTCAAATTGTTGCAGAGTTAAAACATTTTAAGGAAATACTTTATACAAAAGTAAGACCTCAAAGCCTTGCCTTATTTTATTTAAAATTTAAAGACAGTCAATAAATCTCTCTAACCCTGCCACATTAATTTTAAAATATAATAAATAGCTTTTAAACTCTATAGTGGCCTTTTGAAAATTAGGTTTCTCTTATCCATCAGATTAGATAAAATGGCCATAACTCGCGCCGCGTTCTTCCCCATTTTGTTTTCTGTGCACTTAAGTGAAAAAGCCTGCGCAAAGTTCTCCAATGAAAGACATAAAATATTTGCCATTTCTGGCTGTTTGTGCTTGTGTTTGTCTGTCATCTTGGGGTTCTAAGGCGATTTCCTTAAGTTTTGCTGCAGCAGGGCCAGGGCCACATAGCCGGAGCATTGAACTGCCAGGGCTCCTGCATTTTGTTGGCAGGAGCCAATTCCCGGGGACCAGGTCTAGATGGTGGACCGAAACTGGGCCCATTTTTAATTTCTTTTATTCGGCGACCGCCTTTGTCATTGAGAGCTGGTTGAGCTGGCCTGCAAATGATTTGTTTCTTACTTTTGTTTTCGTTGCCCCTGGTAAATGCCAAGTTTATGCAAAATGTTTGCGGGTCGAACGGAGTAAGGGAGACCCCTTTGAGAGAGCGGACGGACGGACAACTGGGGACCCAAATTAACTAATGATGAAAAATGCCGTCCCTTTTCGGGGTGGGGTCCTTGTGACCTGGTCCAGTAATTTGCAGCGATGGAGGTCAGCATAATGGTTTATGAGCAGCTCTGTTCGGCCTAAATGAAGTTGTCTGACCGCCAACAGCCTTTTGCTGAAGCTGCCACAGTGGCCACAAGAGCAGCAGTGGCAAGCATACAACATATATTAAGTATACGCCCCCCGAGACCGCTTTCTTTGGTCGCTCCCTTGTATGCTTATGGTAATGTGGATGTAAACGTAACTGGAAATGTAAATGTAATGCTAATGCGTTTCACCCAGGCTGGCACAGGCACACACACACCGCACACACGCACTGCTGCACACACGAGCCCCGCACCCCATAAAGTGCATTGCTCATACGCCCTGTTGCACGCTGGAGAGCAATCGGGCCCTTGTAAATATTTCATTTATGCACTCGCAACAGTTACTTAATTTTCGGCTAAACTATCTCAATTGGAAATGAAATCATACTTACGCCGGTCCGGTCCCAGGACCATCATTATCTATATTTGGTTATATTTATATAGGAGTATACAAACCGAAGGCAAAAGAGTGGTTATTAAAATATTTATCATTTCGGACTCACCAAGTCTACGTACTACAGATGGAGAGATGTGAGAGAGAAGCGTTTGGTTGATTATTTGGTTGGTTGGTTAGTTAGTTGGATTTTGATGATGCGTTTGGTTTTTGGTTTTGCGTTTTCGCAAATTATTTGATATGCAAATTTGTACAGAGAGAGAGAGAGCGTTCCAAATTCGTCGAATTTGTTGGGCAAGCATCATGAAATGAGTTTACGTTTAATATATAATTTAAAGGAAAGAAACTGGTTAGTTGACAAATTTACAAATTACACGAGTGTGCGTGACGACGGGATCGGTATATGTGTGTGGTTTTTGGTGTGTAGTGTGGAAATGACGATTGCATCTACGCTTGGCTTAAATCTAGGCTAAGAGTAAGGCACAGCCATGCCGCAGCGTGTGTATGTTACGGTTGTGTGGCATGCAAAGACGACGGGGGGGCGTTGGGTGTTTTCTGGGGGATCTGGGGGAACGGGGCGGGCAGTGTGGATGTTGTGGCGGCCAAGGGGATGCAAAACGGTTAAGCGAAATGTGAAACGCTATTTATTTGCCCCTCCCGGCGGGGGGGTTTGGTCTTCTAGGGAGGCATGTTTGCTGGGATTAAACTAAGTATGTCAACTGCAAAGCCAGTAGGTCAGGGATATGTGGAGTCCTCCTGCCAGTTGTTACTTCTCTGTGTGATGGCGGGGGAGGGGTTTCGGGATGGGGTTCTGTTTTCGGTTGCTTCGGCAGCCTTCTGCCTGACACACTTACTTTTCATGATCCGATTCCTGTACTCATCATCGCGCTGCATGGTTACACTACCACCGCCGTTGGAGACCATCGAGCTCACTTGTTCCATGGGCACAATATCCTGCAAGGAGACATGGCATACAATAACAGCATGAGCTGAGAGGCTTACAAGCTACAAATATGACAGAACAATAATCCTAAGCCTGGGCCTTAAATCAATTAAAAGAGGAATCTAAAAAACTATGCAGTGAGGAATTTTGGCAGCCAAGAAATAACAACCACTCCCTTATCCCATTACATATGCCCCCATATATCTTTCCCAACCATAATAAACCCTTGTAAACCACGACTGCTGTGTGAAAACACAAAGACGAATGCAAAACTGTCATCAATCATACGCCCCGGCGGCAGGTCGGCAATATGTTTGCCGCCTGCTTATCGGAACGAGTTATGGGTTTTCCCACAAACAGAAAAATGGAAAAAGCTGAGAAAAACTGAGAGAGAGAGAGATGGAAAAGAACGGAAAAAGGAAACACCAAATGCATCGTGAGTATATATCGGGGCAACCTAATTAGGGAAGGCAGAAAAATTGCATTTATTTCTGTATGACCATGTCCTGCGGGCAGATATAAATTCCATAAATTCCTTTTACATTTTTAATTGTCCGTAGCGACTTTACCCCAAAAATGAACTAAAATAAATTGGGTTCATTTCGTTTTTTGATTTTTTGTTCAGCGCTTTTGTTGAAGTGCCAACAAAGGCATTTTCTCCATGCCACGCCATGCGGTTTTTCCAGCTTCACTTTTTGTGATAGCCCGCTTGCCAGTTTTGACTGGTTCCAGCTGCACGGTCCGGATGGCCAGGACCCAGGACCGGGACGAGCAGGACAAGCAGCTGCTCTTGCCCAGCCAGCCGTGATATATTCGCCCGGATATATGTGTCTGTATTGTGTGCAGCCAGCGGAGTGTGCCCTCGGGGAATGGGGCGCTGGACGTCGGATTGGGTAAAATGGATTATGCTCGGCTCACTCGTCGACATTTATTAATGAATTTAACAGGATTAGCTGGGTAATAAACGCATTTGATCCGCTGGTTAGCTGCTGCTCCGCGGATTAGCTGATGAAATGTCTGCTGTGAGTGGTTCTCAATGCACTCGTCCAGATGGCAAAGACAGGATATAAAAACGTATAATATTTCACAATGATTGTCATAAAGGAAATGAGAAATTCCAGGGTTAAAGTGAAATATAAAACAGGGAGAGCTGACGGAATAAAATAAACACTGAGAAAACATATAATCAGGATAAATAATAGTGTTTCTAAATATTTAATGATTTTAAAAGTAAAAAAAACTAAGTATTTAAAATTCTAAGACATTTATTTGTAAATTCCTTATGCTGCATTTTTCTACTAAAAATCCACCCCTTCATTTTTAAGACTTTAACAAGTTTTTATCTCTTAACATTAACAAATAAATTTGAAGTCTATATATGTAGGTTTTCCTTTATCAATATTAAGCCTAATTAAAAACATTTTCCTCTATGTAGCCACACAAATATTTATATTCATTTCCACAATTCTCCTTTGTTTTTGGCTGCATAAATATTCATTTTCATGTATCTCAATGAACTGCAATCTGTACTCGACGCTGTCTGCTGATGATTTGTGCTCGGTCAGGAATGAAGTTTATAATTTATTTCGTCAAATAATAGTTTGATTGATGGCCTTAAAACAAATAAAATAAGACCCCAAAGCGATTTTAAGCCAAAATCTCCGTAAGCAAACAATTTCCCCCCTCCGGGAAACATAGCTATGTGGGTAAATCAGGAAAATCTGCGCCGTCACTCACACTCACCAAAGTCATTTGGACAATGCGGAGGAAATGTGAGCTGCCTTGCTGGAGGTCAAAGGGCACGTGGGGAGCTGTTGAGCGGCTGAGCACGTCACGTATTCGACATGTAAAATGCGCAATTCAATTTTGATCTAAACACGCATTATGCAGCATATTACGCATACGCCATGTGACCCGCCACGTGCCCCGCTCCCCGGATACCATAAAACAGAAGCAATCTAAATGCATGGGTCCTATGCGGAGTTTTTCCCGGCTTTCCCCCCGCCACATTTCGGGGCTGGCTGTCATATTAACGGCTCCTGCATATTGAAAATGTTTTGCCTGCAAAATGTGACAAACTTTCAACGATGTCGTTGTGAGTTTTCGGGTGCTCTGTGCTTGCTGGCTTCCTGCCAGAAGTCTGCCATGTGCGGATGTGGACTGGATCCACGAGTGTCTGTCCCGGATAAGAGACACTAAGCCACCTGGAGAGCGGAGAGCAGAGTGGGCCTGAACAGGTGTGCTCGCTGGCTGGCGGAAAAAGGCTATAGAGCAGCGACTGGTTTGGGCTTCAATTAAAATGTTGCCGAAATTGCTTTTTGTTTGCAAATAGACAAAACCTGCATAGAATATAACCGGAGTTACATTCTCATGAATGCGAATAAAAACGAATAAATTTAGATAAGTACAATTTACACAAATGCTTTTGCAGTAAAGTGCAGGAAGCTGAATAGAATTATATGGGAAACAGTCACATAAAAACTGAAATCAAAAGTACATTTATAGATTGTGGGCAATTTTGGATATAGAAAAGCCAAAGCATTAGGGAAAATAGAAGTGGATTAGATAGAAAACGAATAAAAACAAGAGAGCTATGTGTATGGTAATAAACTAAAGTACAATAAATTTATTTAATATATGCAAGTAATAAATATTCATTGACAAAGACTTTAATATAATATTTACCGGACCTGGGGCCGAAATTGCCAATGCGAAATGCGTAAGGGTAATACCATAAACAAATACATTAAAAATTTACTTAATATGGAATTAAAGAAAAGACACTTTACATTTTAAAAAATTAACAATTAATGGATATAAAAGTTAATGCAGATTATGCATATAATTATTTAATTTCAGTTTATAAAAGGCAATTTGGTTTACATTTAAACCAAACTGGCATAGTATTTAAAATTAAATTCCCTTCTTGTGCACTTGGTATAAATGCAGTTTCCCCCGGAAATTTTTAAAGTAAGCGACATAAAATTAAGCTGGAACATAAAACGAAATTAATATGGAAATAATTCATTTATTTTAGAGAGAAACAGTGCCATAAACCAACATTAAAATTATATAAAGAATTTAAGATTGCACTCAAAAGATATTTAATTTGTAAAAAAATAAGAAAAAACTATATATTCTGTAATATTAAAATATGAAAATATTTTGTTGACTACATTTTTGCTTTGCTTGACAATTCGAAATGGGCTTTAAATGTTACAAACAACAAATTTAAATGAATATATATAAAATATAAACTCATCAAAATCAAAAGGCTAAAGAACTGTAAGTATTGGACCAAAAAAAAAAAATATATATAAAAAAAATTAAAATTACACACATCTATGAATGCACAAAGGCTTCTCTGGGGCCTTTCATAAATAAAATAAAATAAAATAAAACAAAATAAATATATATAAAGCTGCTTCAGCAGATTGAGGAATGAGGAAAATTGCTTGGAAACTTGACACCAAATTAGGTTTAACTTAACCCCAAAGTTGCCACCGGGGGCTTGTGTGTGCAAATTGCATAAATCTCGTGGTAAATCCTTGCAAGCCAAATGAGCTTTGAAAGTTTCGAGATGACGATGCCGTCAGCACATCTCTTCACCTTTTTGCATGTGGCGGGGGAAACTTTGGCATTTGGTATAGCATCGATTTCAATTTCGCCAAATTGTCGGTTTCCCCAGTTCGGATTTAATTAAATGCAATTGCAATTGCAATTGCACTGGCGATGGCCCCGGCATGGACACTGGAGGATGAAATTCGATGTCCAGCATTTTTTCATTCCCCACTCTATCTCTCGTTTGCAAGCACCGGTTTTTTCTCCCTACCTTTTTATTTTAGCTGACCGTGTAAATTTAAACATTTTCATTTACTTGTCTGTCGCCTGTTCGTTTTGGTTTCTCTCGCATTTTCCCTGCTGGGTTTCCACTTTTCCGCTTTGCCCTCAGCGGGGCCACGCGGCCTGCTACTTTGTCATGCAAATTAACGGGTATATTGTAGCGACATCGCGACCGAAACCGCAGCTGTAAGTCACACACACACACAGAAAAGATGGTCTGGGTCCTCGCAGGACGATACGCACACGGGGCCATAAATAAGCCATTGGCGGGATTAGTGCGAGCGAGAGTTGATGGCCTGTACTTTGCCACATACACTGAATAATTAATTTTTATTGATCGCGGTCGGCTGTTGTTTATTAGTTTTCTGGGGGGCTTTGTCTGGCCCTCTTTGCGGGTCATAAAGGACTCACAAGGACCTCTCGCGGCCGCCATTGTTACCCATGTGTGCCGCATAATTATCTAACACACACACACTGTTTACCCAGTTGTATCGCGCTAATAAAGTTAATGTGCTCGCTAAACTGTTGGCCATGACTCGCCTTTGCCCCGGATGACCCTAACCCGTCCCAGGCACACTTGCACTGACACTTACACTACCAATCCCGATCCCAAGCTAGCCCAGTTACCCACTAAAGTCCGAGAAGTGCGCTAATTGCCTTTCAAGTTGTTGACTGAACCATCACTTTCTGGGCTTGGCTTTCCCAGGGAAACCGAGTGGTGTAATGGGAAACTTTCGAGTGGGGGTGGCGGGGAGTTTGGGGCTGGGAAATGAATTCGAGAAAATAGTTGTGGCATGAAGCGACAGCTGAAGACCTAATCGATAGTAGTTTAAAGAGCGGAGATCATCTGCGGATGTGACTGACTTTCCTGGCAGTCATTGTTATAAATTGCTAGCCAGTCTAACAAAAACGTGCCTAAATCGTTATTACTGTCGAGTGGTTTCATTTGAGCCTCAAAAACATTTATTATAAGTTTAAAGGATTGAAAACTAAGTGAAAAATGTGGGTTAATAATTTTAGAGGAGTCTGTCTTGAATTTGGAATTGGAATTTCTTAAAAAAAGTTCTTTACAGGATTTTAATGTGTATGCATTGTAAAAATTGTATTTAATTTTCTAGTATATTTAATAAAAAAATATAAGCTGCAAATATCAGTAACCAAAATACACAAATTCCACTAAAGTTTAAACAGAAACAAATACTCTTTTTTATCCAACTGCAATTCGTGAATTCCACTAGCTAAATATTTGATTCCCTCTGTTTGTGTTTGTGCTTATCCGCCGACTTTCGCTCTAGCCCATGTTACATATTTAAATTCCGCTAAACAAATAGATAGCAGTATTTATATGCAAACATGTAATTATCCGCTGCTCAAAACCGATTTAAATTCCAAATCCAAAATCACCCAAATCTGCACTGCCAACTGATCTGGCTTTTGTGACCCCGAAAGGCAGCGCCAAGTCAACGGCAAGCCAAATATTTGAAGGAAGCTCAGGCAAGACAAAGGATCTGAATTTGGATCTGAATCTGGGCTAATGCCTGGCTGAGCCCCAGGTGCTATTACTACTACTACCAATACCGTTCTCAGCCTCCTCGGGGGAAGCCTTTGGCTAAATATTCGCCGTAAAACAAATGCTAGAGGCAAAAGAGCCTCGGCCTAAGTGCAGCGTGTAACTGCAGCACTCAACAGACAGTGGCGGCGCCGAACTGATTAAATATCCGGGCCGCAGTTGGCAGAACGGAATCGCAGGTATCCCCGGAATCCCCGGCTCAGTTGTACACTCAGCATAATGCGAGTCCATGTAGGGAAATGTAATTTGAGCGGCAAAACAAACAGCGTGGCAAAAAAGCGTTTGAAAGCCAGCCAGGAAGTTGGGCTCTGGGCAGGTGCTTATGCTGCCTGGAAAAACAAAGGCTGCTGTTGGATATTTGCTTGCCGGTGCAGCAGGAGCCGGGAGCAGGAGCAGGAGCAGGAGCAGGAGCAGCTGCTGTTCTGCTGTTGGGGGACGCAAAACAAAGCCTCGGTAAACAGCCGAGCAATGTGATTAAAAAATAAAGGAACACAGCACAACAATGGGAACTGGAGCAGACTTACATGGCGGGAAAATATCAGCCAAATTGGCCTTTAGTTTCATTGTTGTGCCCTTTTGCATTTGGTGGGGAAAAACCTTTAGAGATTTCACCGGAGTATGCCATAAAATATTTCATTCCGAAAGCGGATATAAAAAGAGGTAACTGCAGACATTTGGACAGCTTTCAAAGGATTTTTTACGGCCACCAAAATTTTGGGAATATTTAAGATGAGCATTTTACTGTCGCTGAGTGTTGTTTAGATTTTTAACAGAATTTAATGATTAAAAAATTCAAATTTAAGACAGCCGAAAAAGTCTTTCCATGAACTAAGATGCTAAACAATATTTTTTAATAGAAATTTTAAACCATAAGCAGATATTTTTACAAAATAAATAAAATAATATCCAATGGTTAAAAATGTATTATTTGAGATATTTAAAATTGAGTTTTAAAATTGTAAAACAAAGCACGCTTAATGGTTTTTTTCCCCAAGCTTTGCATAAAAAAACTTCAAATATAAAGACTTATAATTCCGTACAACTTTAATTATAATTAAATGTAATTAATTAATTAGCAAGAAATTATTAAAATTGCTTTTTTAAACACTTGTTACTTATAAAAAGTTTAAGACCCATATAAATGCTTAGGGAACCCCTTAAATAATTAGGGTCGCTCCGAAATTAAATACTGGTAGTTCTAGATTTAAACTTCTTCTCACAGCCTGGTTTTAGGCACTCCAAATCTCACTTGGCCTTAAGAACTTTAAATAATGTTAAAAAATATTTAAGCTTTCCCTGTAACTTCGACTTAGCATAAATGCCTTAATAGTACTCTAGTTTTTTCTCACTGCATTTAATGACTGCATAGTTTAAAAAGGACAGGCCTTCGGCTGGGACTCACCTCGTAGCGTGTGTCGATTTCTGGCAACTTCTCCAGGAACTCCTCGACCATCTTTCGTTGCACGTGCGCCGAGCCGAGCAGTCACACACACACACTCACGCACTCTCGCACACCCTCAGGCAGGCACACGCACACTCTGGGCCAGGCACACACACACACAGAAACACAGATACAAATAGTAATAAGAATCCAAATCAGTTGACACGCACCACAGCGAAAGTTTCACCTCATCAATTATGAACAGTTCCTTATTGCTGGTGGCAGGATTCACGACTCGTTCTGCCCTATAGATAGTTAGATTCGGTTGGTTCTACGAAACAATATCGAGTTAAAGCTGAAACACCTGTTGTGGTTTTTGTAGTTGTTGGATGTCACGCACTGAGAAATTCGTAGGTTGCGTCCCTCAAAGGTTGTATCTGTGTTTACTGCTAAATTTGTTGTGTGTAGGTTGTGATTTGCACTTTCCGTTGTTGATGTCCTTTCCGTGATTGTCCTGGGGAGGGGTGTTGTTTCTGCGGGGAGCGTACTGTGTGTGGTGTGTACTTCCTGGTCACTTGGCACTTGATTTTGGGCGGCAGTTTACGAGAATGCGATGGATTCTAGGAGGCGAGGATGCGAAGATGCAGCGGGCGCGAAAAAAGGAAGCTGAAGCCGAACCAAAACATGTGCCAAACTCCCTCTCTGCTTAGCCAACTCCTTGGGCTCCTCTGTGTGTGCGAGAGACCAACAACCAACTAACGCTGCCCGTTCACTGCCGTTCAGCACTAACAACAAACTGCAGAAAAACAAAACATTTATAGCCAGGCCAGAGGAAGCAGCGGCAGCACCAGTAGCCGAGTCCGCGTATCCACTCGTATCTCTGCGGCCCGAGCGGGATGTTGTACTAAAAACTGGCCAATCGACAGCTGCCGAGCATCGTCACTCCATCAAATCGGTGCCGATGCGATGCTGGCCGATGATGCCGCTGCTGGCTTTGAAGAAAAGAGTGCCCTCCGTGCCGGCGCCGGCGCAGGGACGACGCTTAGAGAGGGGCAGACAAGTGGCAGAGCAGCAACTCCTACTCACTCCTGTATGTATTCCGCATTCTGGGATTCCCCCTCTCGACTTGACACACATCGGGGCAGCCAGCTTGCGAAGCTTGCGGTCCAAAAACAGCAGCCTCCAGTGGATCGCATTGGAGGGCCGAGCTGACGAGCTGCCGAGTGCCGGAGTACCGGAGTGACAAGTGTGCGGAGTTGCATGTTGCATGTTGCCTTTGTTTTGCCAGCACTTGGAAATAATTTGCAGCTAACGAAGGCGGCGCCACTCAAAGAAGTCCGCATCTGAAGGACCCTCCTCTTGCTCTATCTGCTGCTCCATCTGCCGCTGCTCCGCTGCGCCTTCCCCAGGATCGCTAGGTCTAAGTTGGCTAACAGTTATCATTAATCTCGAGCACACCGCACACACACTCACCGCAATTGATTGCTGTCAGCGGGTGTCTGGCGTGTGTTCGCCCACCAATTACCACCGGTAAAACTAATGCCCGAAATATGCCCAGGGGAGGTGCACTTTAACGACACTTAAGAGCTCACGTGTCTTGGGCAGATTGAAATCTGGCCCTTGGATAGTTAAATAAAGGTCATTGTTGGCAAGAAAGTGTGGTTTTGGGGCTCGGTCCCTAATAGTGTTAATAAATACTTTTAATTATTTATTGTTAGGAAGAATAACAGTATATTTTTAAACTTTTCATCAATATCTTATTTACTTAGTCAATTATGTATATAAAGCAGGTCTTAAATAATTTCAAGTACAATTTAAAATTACAATTAGGCATGTTTTTACTTTAAAAACATTTGTTCATTGTTTTTTATTAGTAAGTAAACTATATTGCAATTTTTTGATAAAAAATTGTTATCCAAAATAAGGAATATGTTTATACTCTTTTCCGAAATTTCCAACGCAGTAAAAGTCATTGTCGACCCTATTATATCCTATATAGGGTACATTCTTAATCAGCATCAACAGACAAGTCGATCTAGCCGTGTTCATTAAAATGTCAATGGTTTTTTGGCATAGTTTTGTATTTTTAACTGTCATAATACTTTATATCATATAAAAAATTCAAGTAAATGTAGATTTTTGAAATGCGAATATTTCAGGTATTTTTGAGGGCATACAAATGCCAAAAAGCCAATGACTGCCAAAGGTAAAATATATTCTGAATTGCAACAAAATATTAAGAAGAAATGTTTAAACAAATTTTACAAAATACATCGTCAAAATTGTTACTAATTAACAAAAATGTTAATCTAAAATAATTTGAGGTTCTATCAACCTTATAAAGACATAAAGGTTAGCTTATAGAATTGAATTTAATTAATTTGTTTGCTTAGTAATGACTGACAATCATTTATCCAATTGCAAACTGCAAAGGTTTAGAAAAAAGGATAATACAAATAATTTGATATTTAAGCATAAGGTCAAGGGCTTTATGCTTAGCTTTGAAAACGGCTTCTCCTTAATAAAACAATATCCTTTTTGACTTTTAGACAAAAACCTAGGACATTACCCTGTGTATTTCATACAAAAAAGCACTCTTAGACTTCCAGACTCTACTAACAATCACCCATTATCTCAATTCCGCCACTTATGTGCTAGTTCCTCTGCTAAGCCAATCAATGATAAATAATTCCCTACAAAAGTCTTGTTGTTGACACAGTAGGTACGCTTTAAGCACTCACCGAACCCATTGCTGCCATGAGTGTGGTGTTTTATCCAAAGTTTTTTACCACGAAAGTTGAACCTGTGACCGCACCAACCGACCAACCAAGAAATACTGAGCTGCCGGGAACGCGACTAATAAGAGTGCGACTATACTACCGCTATAATGCAACAATTGGCCGGCTAGCCAGCATACACGTCATCGCGCAGTAGGGTCGGGTTGGGTCCTTCCGTGGGAATAAAAACAATTACTTGTCAGCAGGACAGCTCTACACCCTCCATGATTATCCCCATCACGTGCCCTCTTAGCCCCGAATAAGTGTCCCTCGAATGTGAATTCAACGCAATTCGACTCTGTCGTCCAACGTGGCGCTTTTGAATTAAATTCAAGTGCTTCGCTATTTGTGGTGGCGATTTTGAAGTCCTTGAACGCAGCTGCTGCAGTGGGTTCCCTTTCCGGGCGCACATTGAATAATTTACATGGCAAACAGGTGAATTATCCGAGGTGCGGGTGTGCCCTGGTCAAGTGCAAATATGACAAAGGCACGTACTCTACCTACGTACGTAATGAAAAGCTTTAAATTATTCAAAAAAGTTCGTTTTCAATGGCACTCTTTGAAAGAACCGCCAAGTTTTGAATCATAATACCAACCACAAGCTGATTGCTACAAGACTTGAGTTGGGACTATGCTTGTCTCTTTCTGTCTTTAGGGAATGAGAACAGTGTGGAACTTAAAAAATGAGAGCAGTGTGGAACTCATGTGAGAAGAGTGAAAAAATAATTTTTAAAATTAAGTATTTAGGAAAACTGTAAAAAATAGCTTGCAATAAAAATAATTTCAAAACAAACAAAAAATGTATATACAAATTTATAAAGTTGCAACTATTTTATTTCAGATTTTAAGTAGTTTTTAGTAAAAAAGCAATCAAACTTAAAGAAAGCGTGTATAAAATAAATAAAAGAAAATAGTTTAATTGGCTCGCTGAAATGCAGTTCCTTAAAATCCCAAAAATACACAATAACCTCCAACTTCGTTTGCAATTTGTATTTGGAAATAATTTTCAATATAATTTCTGACAAACTTGAACATTGAATTAATTTCATTAGACATTTATAAATTTCATTTGTTACATTTTTCGTTCTCGTTCATCCTTTTTAGCGTATGCTCGGACTCGTTTCCTACTTTCCGTTTGATATTTCATGTTAACGTTCCTGCCTTTACTGTTCCCACTCATGTTATTCTTTAATTTCATTAAATTTATCCGTATAAATGTGTTCTGCCTTCTCTGCAATCTTTTGGCGTTACTGGAATTACTAGAATCAAAAGGATACAGAGATATGGATAGCTACAAAATACATTTTGCGGGGTAAATACGATACAAAATAAAGACAAATAGGTAAATATTTATAACTATAAGCGCGAACGGCCCATGTTTTTTCCTACGTATATTTTAATAAATACTTGTTCCGTTTTTGGGCTAAACACTTGTCCGAATTCAATATTTTTGGTTTGGTTATATTGCCGGCCTATATATTCACCGATTCCGCATTACTACGATCAAAAAAGACTCGAGTCCTCAGTTTGTCAGCGCGCGCTCTATTTATATTAGCCGTGTCCCTACGTCGCTTCATCAATTAAGTACTATGGTAGTTGTCTTATGTGATAAGAGTTGTGTTGTGCTTAAGGTTTAACCCATGCTGCGGGTGCTCTGCTCGATTTCGTCATTGTTGCTACTGCTGTTGCTGTTGGAGTTTGGTGTGGATGTTTCTGTTGGTTGTTGGTGTTCTGGTTCTCTCTTGGTTTTATTGGTGAGCAATTCGCGTTGGATGTACATACTTCACTATCAGAATAATGCTTAGATTAGTTACGATTCCGTATGATACAAATGATTGTAGGCAGGTGGTTGGTGGTTCACTTGACTTGCAATGTTCCGTTGTGTTCGTCCCTACAAAAATGCTACCTATCAGTTAATCAGTAATCAGTTAACATTATGGATAACTACAAATAAAAAACCTAAGCTTAACGAAACCCTAAAACTGAACAGCCAAAGAAACTAAACGTAATCCATTAAGTTGCCAGTCAAACTAGCTGTGGCCGGAGCTCGTCTGCGCCTCGGAAATATTCGCACTGAGCCCCGCCGGGACAATGGTGTTGGAAGAGGATGCGGATGGGATTGAGGAGGCGGGTGCTTTAGATGATTTGCTGCGCTCGCGTTCCATCACCATCTGCCAAATGCCAAAGAACTCCTCGGGCGTGACATCATGGTTGGTGAAGAGGAAGGGCGGGTCGTCTACGTCGGTCGCTCCCTCAAGCAACAGCCGAACGTCTCTGCTCTCCAGATAGCTCCATAACGTGGTGATCTTAGTGCCCGTCTCCTCGGCCAGGATGCCCGTGATAAGCACATCGTCCACCCAGAAGTATTTGGCCTTCTGGGCCGCTTTATACAGCCGTCGGGCAACATCCGAGGCGTACACGATGGCCATGCCGGGACAGTAATGCGGGTAGAAGCGGTGGGGGTACTCCTTGTAGGTCACCCGCCACTTGGACTGCAAAGGAATGAAATTTAATTAGTAAGGCGGGTTAATTAAAACGTATTTTCAAGGGGTTTTGCCCATACATATTTTCGCTATCGATTGAATTGGATTCCCTTGCTGTGAACTATTCCAGACGGTCTATATCATTACATTTGATATAAGCAAGCCGTTAAATTAATTATGAGCAATTAATTAAACAAAGTTTTTAAGTAGAACCCGTAAAGGCAAAACCCGGTACAATACCAAATAGGACTCACCCGATAGCTTCGCTTGACCCGCGACTCCCTGACCAATCGGCAGAGCAACAGGTCCGGCTGCGCCAAGAGCTCATGCTCCGGAAACGCGGGATCCTCCATGTACTGGACCAGCTGCGGCGTATTCACGAACACGTCGTCGTCCACTTTGACCAGCAGCTGTGCGTGTGCACAGTTCTCGCTGAACCACTTAAGGGCCATCACATGCTTGTAGGTCATGTTGCGGTAGGCGTCCACGAAGTTGCCCTGGATCACATCCCCGTAATACTTGTTCTCCCACTCAAGATGTTGCTGCCACGAGGGGACATACTTGCTGGAAACGGCACCGAGCACAAAGATCACGCGTAGCGGTGTTCCACTTATGTATGAGCGATTCGCCCACGTACCGCGGATGAGTCTCCGCTTCTCGGAATTGTCAATGGCCGAGTGGATCAGGACCAGCGCCTTAACGTCCTTATCACAGGCTGGCTGATTGATCTTGTATTCGAAATTGGGCATGTCCATCAGGTGGGTGGTGCTCTGGCCCTGGGAAGCGGGCGTTCGGGGTGTCGTCGGCCAGGGCGTGGCCGCTCGCTCGAATGTATTGCTAACTAGGCTATCGTTAAGACTAAATGTGCGACTAGGCTGGTATGGTATTTGGTTTGGTTTGCTCCGGCTACCCCGGGCTCGTACGAATCCTCCAGCTGGTCCGGCTACCGCACCCGCTCCTGGTGGTGGTGGTGCTGCTGCTGCCGCCGCTCTTCCTTCTCTGTTGGCACTCATGGGCGGATGATGCGTGCTGCTCATACCGGCAAAATCCACCATCACCTCCGACTCCAGCAGCGTCACCTGCTGCACACTGACCAGCCAGATGACCAGGCAGACGTTCAGGCAGATGATCAGCAGGCACAGCGATCGCTTGTCCATCCTAGCGGCTTCTTCTAATTGGATCTAACTCTATATCCGGACAGCTCAGACGGAAGCGTTTTCTGCGTGCCTTGGCCATTTAACCCCGGATCCAAGTGGCTGCAACGGTAAAGTGGTAATAAAAACGGTTAGTGAGTGTGGCTGCAAATTAAATTAGCTTATCACTATCACAGTGATAATGTCTGGGCCATTAGGGTAATTGATTAGCACGACATGTGGACAATTTCCTAAGTGCCCAGCCGGTCTGAGCGGGTTAAGCCTCTGGGCCAAGTTCACTGAGCTGAAGTCGTGCCATCGCAACGCACCTGCCATAATTTATTTACGCGCACACCTGATGGATTCCGAGTACGTCCAACACCGAACTAATAATGTCCCCAACTGCACCCGTGTATCCTCTCATTCAGACCGAACCAGCCGCAAGATAAGTTGACTTTATCGATTTATTGGTCACAAAAACAAAGATTAAAGCAACTAGAGGTAGGTACAATTTGGTGATGAAACGATTCCTAAAAATGTACAAAAATTTACTGACAAGAGAATCTACATTTGTATGTATGATTAAGCGTGGCCAACTGATTAGGCCCTTATCAGTATACATAGAATTAATAGAAGCCGTTTTTTAATAAGAGTATCTATACTATTAAATATTAAAGTACATATTTAGCTATAAGTCACGAGCGTCATAAAGATAACAACAAATTTTCAAACAGACTTCAAATGGGTTTTGTAGCTATCAGAACAGGGTCAGTTAACCAATTAAGGGATTTACGGGACAATAATTATTCACAAATTAAGAGTTAAATGAAACATTAATGAGTTTTGGTAAGGTTTACAGTTTCTAATCAATTTCGTTATGAAGCTTAGCACATTTCAATTGCTAAAGGAACCTAGTGATAAGCTATCAGTTGTAGCCAACGAACTTTTTTTTCTATCGCCAAAAGCTTCCCCGAGTGCAGACCAACCCAAAAATTATGGTGTCATTATGATTAATTGAACAGTAAGATGGTCTTGTCAGTCCTTGACTGGAATGTATTTATTTATGGTTTGCCCACTGTGATATGAATAAGGTGTGCAGTTTGTATTCAATATTTATAAAAGGCAACCGGATGGAGGCACTTGGGTACATTTCCGTCAATAATGCAAAAAACAAGAGTTAAAAACAAAAGGAGAATACTAAAAAATGCACAGTCACGTAGAGGCTTTAAATAAGGTCCTACAAAAGGTAAATAAAATAAAAAACTGCGTTGCTTTTTTATGCAAACGCATATAATTAAAGAACAATATTTACGGAAAAATGCAAGCACTTGTTTGTAATGAACGCGAAAGAATAGAAACAGCACTGTTTGAGGTGTTTCACTGCAACGAACTGCTTTTAAACAGACTTTAGTGCACCGAAGCCAACGTGAAATATAGTAGAGTATAATGCAACAAATACAAGATTATCGTTTTATTGAATGCCAAGGGGTCTTTATCAGGGTCCGTCTCGATTAGATAAGCCACCAAGATTCCGATTAGATATATTGGTTCATTAATGACAGATGGCCTGGTTTCTATAATGTTCCGCCCTAAATTACTTGCATTTAAATAATTCATGATTGCCGATGAGAGAGCGTCACAAGTAAAAATTTGAGGCCGAACCGAAGCGGCGAACACGAAACGCTATAAACTTTTTATTTTCATGTAAATTCCCCGCCAGAGTCAATAGCTTTCTATGGGCATGGTTAATGTAAAAGGACTGTACCCCGGCTCGGTTGTTAATGGTCTTTGGTAGCACGCAAAGCTCGTCCTGTTCGTCTCTGTTCTGGCCAAAAAAATATAGAGGTAGCGGTTTGAAATACAATATTTCAGGGGTGAAAAGAAGCAAACTTGTCGGATGCGACGGCCTCAAGATATGCAAAAACTAATTACAAACGAGGCTCTGACCTTTCCTAACTGCGGGACCGGCAGACTTGGCCAAAAACGAAAGAACTGTCGACAACTTCTGCTTCAGGCTTTAGGCTTTAGGCCAGACCAAGGCCAAAGTGCAGTGCAAAATAAAGTTTGCCTGCAGTGCAGGCCCGATTTCGAGGGTTGATTCACCAGTAATTGACTGCCAACGGTCACGACATTTGATGGCAGCGATTAAAATGTGTGGAGGAATATTTAAAATATGTAAACATTTTCGGTTGGTTTTCCCTGGTTTTAATTATTAACTAAAGAAATTGGCTTTCATGTTACATACTTTTTGGGGAAACTGCTTTTTCATGTTACAGATTTGCTATCTAAATTGCATGTGTCCTTAGTGAAAGTAACTACTACAGTAACTGTTCAGTCTAGTTTCTTGAATGGAACAAATGGACTTTTCCTTTAATCAGTGCCTAATATCTATTATTTGTTAAATTTGTAGATAGTATCAATAACTTTCCATGAACTTGAATAAACTTCATGTAGGCAGGCTTTAATTAATATTTGTGATAATTATCTGTGGGCTACCCATCTTTGTGGGACCTATAAATAAACTGACCTGCATTTCGTGACACTTCTGAGCATGATAAGAATTCAATTACTCGGCGGCTTCTTCAATTACTTTATTGCCCTTTGCCCTGGAGCATGATGGTATTCCATGGCATATATGCAATAATTGCTCGAGAAAAGACAGGCGGGGTCTGGTAAAATTAATAAAGTACCTTGCAGGCAAAAACAAGTATAAATTAAAGAGCCAGAAGGGCCATAGAACTATGTTACAAATTAAATGTTTCTATATTCAAAACATATTGTAAATATGGTTCGTTCTTTTATCACTATCCCTTCTATTGATTGATTTGCACCCATTTCTTTGTATGATTTAAAAATTACAGGATTGACCTCGAAAACGGAAACATATTTCGCTAGTAATGTCTTCCGATTGCCTGGCAAATATTTGCTTATGATATAAAATTACGTTGAATACACACACCCAGAGGGAGAGCCGTTGATGATGGGTACCCACGGTGCCTGTCTGTGCAAACATTTCTCAGATACCTCACCTTTGCGGCCATTACTGAGTGTTCACACCTCTCTTGAACTTTACGAAAATAAGCCTAGACTCCGTCTATAATAACATATAGAATAGGGGATAGGGTGTTGGGTGTTGGGATGGGTGCCAACGATGGCATTTTGCAGTCGATAAAATGCCAACAGCAATGCCGAACAACTTTTTCAAGTCGAAGGTTAAATTTTATCGTGGTCTGAATGGGCAACAAAAACATCGACAGCTCTGGGCAGGCTATTCTTCTATTGTTTATCGGGTATCTGGGCTTTGATTAGTTGCAGGCCGCCGCCCGAGGAGGAACTGTTTTCATTTCATTCAGAATCGCAGCCGGCGGTTGGCACGGCGAAAACTTGGCTGCTGCCCAAAAACACTTTGTGAATGCCTGTCATGTTGTCTCTCACTCGGCCGGCACACAATGCAGCGAGAAAGGCAACTTTCACGTGCACTACTGATATCCGAGAGGGCCTTGTGGTAATTGCCATCAATTCGGGCAGGAATCAGGGTGCAATATTTATACACAGCACTGCGGTGGAGGTACCGGGAAATATGTAAATTTCGGGTTCATTGTTACATTTCTAAGGAAGATAATAGTAGAAGAAGGCCAATGATTTGTAGTGTTTTAAGACGGGTACTTACACGAGCTTAAATCGCCTTAAGGTTTGCGCTTGCAGGAGTTTCCAACTATTATTTATAGTGAAATATATTTCTCAGTAACCTTTTTAAATATCATTGAATTGTAAATGACACATTGCACTAAGATAATTCGAAGTACTCAAGAGCAGGGCAAACAAATGTAAAGACTGCGATAGTCTCAAACAACTCGAACTTATGCCAAGGCAACACTTAAATACGGCTTGTAATTAGCAACTAAGCGAATCGCCACACTCAATAAAATGAAACTTGAAAACAAACAACAAGCTAACACGAGTGCAGAAAATTGCAATTCCAATTTCCAGTCAATGAGCCAGTTGGATTCGGAATTACATGTGAGTACGTAGCACCTCCATCATTAAAGAGTTGTTCAATCGAAAGTGTGGAAATCGGTTTTACCTGAGCAAGTTTCAGGATGATTTTTTTAATCGCAGAAAAGCACTGTTTTAGTTGGTGACTGATAAACTGGTTTGTGACGTTAAGTAAGAGCAATTTAAAATCGCATTTAATGTGTTTCGCAAGAAAGTGTTTTCAGTCAGGTAAGACTTATAAATAGAATAACTATTAAATACATTTCCCAATTAAAGTTCATAAATATTAAGTAAATGTTAAAATGTTTCCAAATGGAATTTATCTTAAATTTACTTAACTTTAATACTTGCTAGAAAATAAATATGTATTTAAACATCTAAATTGTGACTTTAAGGAGCTTAGACCCATCAATTTTACGTGTTGTACTTTTTCTAGAGCACTTTAATTGGTTTGCTGAGTAACAATCACAGTTGACAGACAGTTGAATGTGCGAAAATATTACGAAAGCCATGAGAATATTATCTTCCGAGGGAAAAGATTAACTGTATATCACTAGACTTTATGTCACTACACAACCATAAGTTCAGTTGTAAAGTTAAGTATACAATAAAAGTTATATTACCATATTCCATAACGACTTTGAGCTGTAGTCTTAAAAAGATTTTCCTTTTGTATTCTTACGCATTATTCTAGCTACTTTTTAGAACAAATTATAGAATCAGCAAACAAGGTTCATTTGCATATGGGGAAAACGTTTTCTAATTGCTTGGAATTTTCTCAGTTTGGATGATACGACGATAGCCCCGCATTGTTTATGCCAGATTCCGGGGAAACTGAAGCGTGGCATGTCCGCAGCTGGAAATCTCCGTATATATGTGTCACTGTAATCCGACGGCATCTCAAGAGCCTGGAGAGCGTTGCATTCGCCACTTGGCATCCTGTCGCCGCCATCAAAAGGGAGTCAAGTCAAGAGCTCAAGCATTCAGCATTAGGCCCCCGCCGTTGGCGTAGACAAATGTCCCTCACATGTTGATAGCTGGCAAATATAGCCATCCCTGTGTGTGTTTACTTACATATATCTACGAAAGTATGTAGGGCTGCACAGTGCTATGCTCACACATGCCACAGGCAGACACACTGCAAACAAATCACACTCATGTCGTGGTCATAATCAAGGAATTTATAGAGATTTCAGGCAACTATTTCCTTAGCATTTGGGAATTTGTGAATCTAAATGCATTGAATTTTATATAATACCTAGTCTATCCTATCATATAGCTTCTGAAATCAAGATCCTTGTTGTATAATGTTAATCCTTTCTTAAACATGCCTTCCCTGAGTGCATTCACGCTGAGAGCCTCGGAAAAACTCGCCCTGTCCCAGATGTCGAAAAATGTGAGTCAGCGGAGCTGGCAGCGGCTTGAAGGAGTTCCGCAGACTGGCAAACAAAAAATATATATATAGTGGGAGGAATAGGGTAAGCCCAGACGAGTTTTATGCTGCCAACATGCCGCAATTACAACATGCTGGGCCAACAGACAGAGGAAGGAGTTTCCTCCGCCTAGGCAACATTTTGCGGTGAGGTGCTGTGCGGCACTGTTCTGTGGGTGAAACAGCAAACTTTTCCCATTTTCATTTCCATTTCCACTGCGACTGCACGCACTCTCTCTCTCACGTGGCCAACAAATTGCGGGGCAATGCTAAATAACGATGCCAGACAGATATTTAAGTGAATGTGGGTGCAACGTGCATGCAATAGCAAGTTGCAATTTAAGTTGCAAGCATGTTGGACATTCCAGGCGCCGGATGCGGATGCAATCTGCCTGAGCCTCCGACGGTTTATCCGCCTCGCTCTCAGGATTTACGAGCACTATCCTGCGTCCTACGGCCTTAGCCTGGCCGTTGGCCAATCACTCAGAGAAACTTGAGTTATACTTATGTTATAGAAGACTGCAATATTTATTATTGTATTTTTTTAATTCTGAGAACGACAGATATTGCAAATTCCTTTACTTTATATTTGCACAGAAGTCGAGTAATATCAACAAAATATAACTTATCATTCATGACTTAAATGTTTTCGAAGCTTTCTTATGACTTTATTATCCATATGGCCTTGCTTTCATTTCCATTTCCGACGGATATGTTTGGCATATCACAATAAGAAGGAAATTATTTATTTATATAGTTATTTGTATTGTAATATGTTTAAGGCTTCTCTTGAAATTAATTTAGAACTTATAAGCGAAATGATTATTCATTACAATGGTAATGATTTTTTACCGAGTGCACACAGATGCTGGATCCTGGTGCTTCCCCCAGTGTACAGCCGCCACAAAGCCATAATTAACTCTTGCTCGCAAAAGCCTGTGGCTGTGGACATCGGATACACACAACTATGTATGTGTGCCTTTGCAAGGAAGTTTCCCGAACCGGGACCCCGTAGTCACACAGAGCATTATTACTCAAAGCACCCGAGGAGGGATCTTACATAGTGCGGGGGGTGTTGGGTGGCCGGATGACAGAGCGGAGACAAATGCATTCGGCTTGATTGAAGGACAAACTGACTGAGTGACAAACCAGCGGGCGCCGCCGATTGCCAATTAAAAAAGCCAGCGGGGATAGGGCAACCGTGAAAGAGGGAAATAAAAATGCAAAAAAAAAGAGGAGCGAGGACACACCCAGGTTGGGAACGGAACGGGTCCTGGCCGCTTTATGGCCTGCCTTCGGGGTTGGCCACACTCTCGCACGCTAAATAATTTATGAATACATTTTCCTTAGCAGCGTATGAAAATTTAATTACGCGCCTTTTGTTTACATTTTCACAGGCCAAAGTCCAGCGTTGAACCCTGGAAAAGAACGGCGAAAACGAGTTCTCAGCACGCACTTCCATCACTTTTATCGGGGCAAGGAACTGGGGGTTAGCTCAAGCAGAAAATACAAAACTTTTGTGTTTTAATAAAGGAATATCCCACCTAAATACAAAGATATTCTTTTTAGCCGAATTTGAATAAAGAATGAAAATTAAGTGAAACAAAACAAAGAACAGATTGCTGAATGCAAAATAAAATATAAAAAATATCGTGACTCACTTTTCTTGGGGTTTGCAGAGTTCAATTGAGCACTTTGCTCAAGCGAATTTATGTATATTTAATGGTGCATATCATCTCACATCTCTTGAGTCGCTTATTAATGCAAATTTTGCTGATAAAAAATTAGCAAGAATTCGTTATAAATTGATATCTGAACTTTGGTGGTCTTGAAAAGTTGCTGATGAAACCAGTTTTTTCTACAAAGTAAGAAACTCTGAGAACTGCAGTACCTTGGAAGTAAACAAAGTTCTTCTATAGAGCTCTTCTATGTGGTGCAAAGCAGAGTCATATTCGTTACAAGAATTAAAATGATACGCGAAAACTTCTACAACGCAAAACTTCGGCACACATGCCTGGTTTTTATAATTTACACGGGCAATAAATGAATTCCAAAGTTTGCAAACATCAACATAAGCTTCGCCCCCCTGAACATATACAATATATTTATAAATTTAGTGTGTTTTGTGAGGCGGAGAGCGCTCCTCATTATCGTTTAATTGAGAAACGCATTTTGTTTGTTTATTTTCCAGCGGTCGAACGCTTAAGTTGGAATTTCAAGTACACATGTGCAAAATCTACATAAGTTTGCAGAATATTTATAATTGAAATAAACAACCATGTATTCTCTACATGTTGCCATTCCTCTCTATAAGCTTATACTATAAATTGTATCACTTATAGCTTTAAACAATCAATTAAGCTACTGTCCTCTGTCTTGATTAGTATTTTAAAATTTAAACTGAAGCATGACATTGTCACATGACAAACAATCTCAAATAAAAATCAATTTTGTCTATTATTTGCCAGAAGATTAGATGCAATGCGGATCATTAGTAAAAAAGGAATATATACTTCGCTATCTGAAAGTAAAAAGTATTCTTTCTTAATTGTATTAAAGAGAGTTAGTTCAAGGGGTTATTATCCAACAAACATAAGACTTGCCATTATTTGATTACGTTTCAAAAGTCAGATTTTTTTTAAATAGAAACCTTGTTCCTCACAGAAAGAGAAACTTAATAGAAATACAATATTCATAGACCACAGACTTAATTTCTATGAATATTGAAACTAGACCCATGATAATCCAAAATGTGAGTTTGTTGGCATATTAAGATAAAACACTTTGCAAACGTATATAAATTTTACTGGGATCGGAAATTCGAGCGGGAGTAAAAGAGAAAGCTAAAAAACCTTAAGCCGCTGACGTTGACGTGACGTCGGCGGTGAGTCTCCCGGGGTCGATGTACGCACCAATAAAAGCAACACCGCGCGCAGTAAACGGCCTAACGTCAGTTATCAGTGGGCCAAAAGGTGGCGAATAGAAGCAAGAAATGCGGATAGGCAAACAAATAAACAAAGAAAACAGAGGCAACGAAAGGTAGCACAGAAACAAATAAAATATTAATACAGAATTCTTAATAAATAAACATTTTTAAAAAAATTGCAAACTTTAGAACTAGTACCTATTTCATAGAAAATATTTATTTATTTTTTTAACCAATTAAAATTTAAGCATTACACAAGTTTTGCCTAACTTTCCATTTGTTTCAGTGCTTTAACAATATTTTTTTTATAATAGAAATGTTAAAGAGCGAGCTTCGCGCGGAAGCTGCTCACAACAATTAAAAAGTAGAGCTTTAAATTCCGCGATGCATGTGATTTGACAAATTTAGGGCGTCAAAACAAATTGATAAAGTGAAATTTTTCGATTAGTACAATGTCTGTGATGGTGTCACAATAAATAAATTACAAATATTTCAAGAAATGACAAATTAGATTTTGAAAGCCGAAGTTAAAAAAAAAGTTATTTAATTGTTATATTCATTAAATACATATATTATAGCCACTGAAAATATGAATAATTTTTTTTTTTTTTAATGATAATTAAATAAGTTAACTGTTGAATTAATTTTTAATTTAATATAGGGGATTTGTGAAATTCTTTAAAATTAACGAAGAGTAAATTAATTTTGTGTTTTGAGCATGCACTGTAGTAATATATAATTTCTAAGATTGTTTTGTTATCTCAATTTGAATAATTACATCCTATGTATAACGGAAAAATAATCGCTGCAACGCATATGGCTTTGCCAGCTATCTGAAGTTTCACTGTAAGAACGAATATGCAAACACTCTCACAATCTTTTGGCGCGTGCTTGCGGGCGATGCAGCGTGGCGGTGGCGCGGGCGGTACAGTGGAGCCGTCCAAGGCCAAGGGGCTGCAAAAAAGGCGCAGGAGCCGGAATGGGAATCTGGCGGAGTGACGAACAGGCGAGCAGGCATGCGTGCCACTGTGCCTGAACTTGTTCAAGGTCAGCCCCCAGCCACGGCGACAGAGACATGCAAAAAATAGCAACAAAAAAGGCGCAGAAAAAGAAGAGCACACAACAACGCTACCTACAGCAAATACAAAAAAGAACAACAACACAAGAGGGCTGGCCAAGTTAAAGGCGACGAAAAAAAAACAGAGCATAAGAAAAAATTCCACAAGCACACACTTGGATACCGGGAGAGAGAGCGAGAGTGAAGAGGCGCGCGCGAGAGAGAGCGGGGCGGACACCGTGGCAACAACAATGAGATGCTGATAAGACGCAACAAAAAAGGCGTCAAGTGCCAATTGGTAAAAGAGAGAGATAGCCCCAAGTGCAGCCGCTGCTGGCTCAATTAGTTTCCTAAATTCATTGATAAATATTTTTACCTGACTGGCGGTTGCTGTTCTGCGTCCTCCGTGGTTGGCACATCAAATTGGTTTATCCTTGCAGAGAGACAGAAAATGTTTTTACGTTGAATTTTTATTTATTTTAAAGGTAAGCGCACACGCACACATCTTCAGGTAACAGTTATTAAAGCGGAGTTGGAGCGAGACAGCCGGAGAAAAAGAGAGTGCTAATTCAACATACATGTTCGCAGTTACATTTTGTTGCTTTTTGGCATCAATTTTTGTTATTGGCAGATTAAATAAATGTATTTAACACAATTTTCTGAGAGAGACAGCGACGCACGCACATACACACACACACAAATATGCAAGTACACAGTGTAAGGCGAAAAGGAATGCAAAGGATGATGAAGAAGAAGCAGGCTGAAGGATGCTGGGCCCGAACTTTCCTCTTTGCAGCGCTTTTCTCGCCTCAATGACGCCTCTTTTCACTTTAAATTTGTCAAAACATATGGTTTACTATTTTGTTAAGATAGTTTGTGAACTCGAACGCAAGGTTTTTTAATTTTCCACCAAAAACAAATAAAAACCGCCGCCACACTCTAGAAAACACCGCTCGCTGGTGAATTACATTTATAATAAGGATTTTGTCTATATAATACACTTTTTAAATCAAATGGCACCTTTTGGTTTTTTTTTCCGGCTATTTTTTATTGACAAAGCCTTTTAGTTGTATTTTTTAAACATTTTCAACCGGAGCAACACAGGCAGCGCGTCCGCCTTTTCCTCTTGTTCAAATTGAGTGACCGTTTGGTAATAAAAAACTTAAAGCCGTCAGGAAAAAATGAAGGGATTCTTTCTTCCAGGCAGCTGGTCACACTTGAGCGACTCATGAAGTGGAGATGAAAACATCGATGTTTTAACATGTTATGGTTATCGATAGATCGCATATCGGCTTAGGGATGCCACCCTTTCCGAAGAAAGCGTAATAAAGGTTTTTGACTCGGAATGGCTTGAAGATGGAACAACGGGTCTGGCGATAGAACAAGAAAAGGAGCGATAGAGCGGTCAAATCGAACGTTATAAGCGTGCAAAAATTGGGGCGCTGTAAATATTTAAAATTTTTAATATCGTGTGTGCCCAGGAACATAGAAGGAAATATTAAGGACGGGAAGCCGGAGAGGTGATGGGTCGTGGTCCGCAGGTGAAGCCCTAAATCCTCTTGCTTGCATTTCCAGGATCGACCAGACCCAGTCTGGTATTGGCCAGGTCACGAATGTGGCCTTGCCTTACCCCAATTTCCCCGGATTTTGTTTTTTTGTCTGTTTTTTTTTTTTTGCCGATTTGATATACATTTGCTTCAAAGTTTGGAGTCCAAACCCAACTGTGGCGACAGAGGCCCACTTGAAGCTTCATTGGCCAGACAAATTTTTCTACGTTGTGGAAGACTGTCACTCCTCCCGAGTGACGACACCGAGAGCCATTAGGCTTCAGCCAATTTTTTTTTTAGTTTTAATTTAAATTTTTTAAATCTTCTTTTTATATATCAATTTTATTTCTTCAATCTTTATTTTTTTATTTATATATTTTTTCCTTTGTTACTTATTCTTCTCGTATTATTTCTTGGTGAATTTTTCTGATTTTTTTAATTTTTGCATTTTCCCTGAAACCCTCCCTTGAGAGCTCATATGGATAGGTTTGAAAAGATTCGAGAGTATTGTTTTAATTAAAAATAGGAGTGAAGTAAGCGGTGCAGAAAAGCTAATAATATATCCTGCCACAAAAATTATAAAATCTGCACACAAAACAAGAACCAGAGAAATAAGGATGTCAAAAATATGTGTGGAGTTTATGTGAAATAGGGGCAGCTGCAGGCAAGTGAATATGCGAGCAGACTGCACGGTAGGGAAGGGAAAAGCTAGTTTTGTGAGTTTAAATGTAAATTGCGCAGTCTAGAGTATTGTAAAACGTCAATATTTGATGTTTACTGTTGTTGTGTGTGATGGGCAGGGTTAGGGAACCCACAGTCCGATGAGATAGCTACCCGGAGCCAGCCCAAATACCACGCAGGTTTTTTAAACCATTTAAAAAAAAATTAATTTTTCTCCATCTTAAATAACGGCTCATGGAGCAGGCTTGCCAGACTAATGAAGAAAGGTGGAAAACTTTGCTTTGGGAAAGAGTCTGCTGAAAAATTGATGATCCTATCGATAGTAAGAAAACAACTTAAAATACCGATACTGAGAACAAAAATTTAAAATTATTGTAAAATTTTTATACATTTTTAATGTTTTCTTTAATGTTAATCGTCCTGTTTGGTTAAATATTCAAAGAGGGTTAACAATCAACTATCGATATGCCCGATTCACTGGAACTTCCATCTGCAAAATGCAACAAGTGATGAGAAAATCTTTCAGAACAAAGACTTTTTGGCAACTATGAGTGCAGCAAAAGATACTGAAAGCTTAAACCCGACCGTCAGGGAAGTGCAGCAAATGTTTGCCGAGCTCCTAAGTCACGGCGACGATATTACTTGGGATCTGTAAGTTCCCAATATTGGAAATAACACATATTTGCTTATCACAACTTCTCGTTGTGGTCCTCAGATTGTCCCATAACCAGACAGAATTTCTACGGAAAAAAGTCAAGGACTTCGAAGATCCGGGAAAAAAGAAACATAATATTCCTTATCTGGTTTATAATCCAACATTTTTTGATTCAATATGGCAGCAGCGTAAGATTATATCCTTCTTAAACTTTCAGTATTCTGTGTTAATTAAAGAATCATTTCTAATTTCCAGGAAAGTTCACCAATGGCCAATCCCTCTCAGCCTTATTTTTTGTGATGATTGTGGATAACGTCTCGGATCCCAAACTGGCCGAGGAAAGCAGATCGTGGGCGCTTTATCCGGTCTTCCGTTGTCGTCGTTGCGTAGGTAAACTAAGCCCAGCATATAATTTCTTGTAAACTTATTTTCTGTATTCCTGAAAACCTTTTTAGATGACAACACTGGGAGAAACTGCAGCAGCCAGAACTGCTGCATGGTTTACGTTAGTCAGTACGATTCCTTTGAGGACTGGGATAAGTTCGTAAAATCTACGCGTTTGCCCAAGGGATACATGGTGACTCCGTTTCGAGGGGTCTACAAGCTCATCGATGGCAAAGTGGAGCTTAAAACATATTATATCTGGGAACGTAACAACACCATGTTTCCCCTCGGCAAAGATCGGTGCATCACACCTGAGTCCTTGGCAGCGGCTACCAAATGTCCAAGTCACAGTTTTAAAGAAGAGAAAGACAATCGAAGTTGGAATATTAGAGTTTTTAGCGTGATGGAATGGAAGGTTTGCTCTTGTGACAGAATACTATATCTTCTATTGGTGAATACATATTTTTTTAGTAATAAAAGTAAATAATAATAAATATTTTTATTTAAGCAGCGTAAGGGACAGAAATCCTCTGATGCGAGTGAACTCTCCGATTCCCTACTTTTATTTACTCATACCATGAACAACCCCCGTCTGGCACTGGAAATGATTAAAGAGCAAGAATATCGCAATATCATGGGCAACGAACTCAAGTACTTATACAGATAAGAATATTACTTTTAATCACATTTTTTATAATTAATTACAGGAGAGTTTTCAACCATATCTCGGAGGAGGCCAAACGCATTGAGGGTAAAGTGGATCTGATACGCAGCGCCAATGAAGTGCCCTCCAAAAATAAGCTGGACAAGATGTTTAAGACTAAAGCAATGCTTAAAGGTCTTTCCTCAGCGAGACTAAGTAAAGATGAAATTAAACTGGAGGACTATAGTTCTGCTTTAAAGGAACATATTTTGAATTACGAGAGCTTTGACGATCTGATCTCTAGCATGTCTAAGATCTTGGAACCGGAAATGGTTAAGCTGGTTCTAAAGCTCACCCAAACATTTGTAGAAAATACGCGCGAGGAGCTGTGGCAGTTGTTGAAATATCATTTCCCCACGGAAACAATTCTCTATCAGATTATTTTGTGCATCTTGAAACGTCATTCCGACTTAAACATTAAAGAGATCGAAGAGCAGTCTTCGGATATTTTGAGGCGGGTTAGATATTATTTCGCCCAATCCTGTCCCAATTCTCGCCCAGATCTGCTGATAAAGTGCACAAAGTGTGTGGGTTATTACCATATTTCTAAGAGTTAGTATTGTGTATTATGCAAATCCATTTTTATTCACAGAAAAGCATTTAATAAAACTTAAAGTTTCATATTTTTTTATTTTTTTGTTCATAATATAGTTCATAAAAAAATATATATATTTATTTTTGAAGCTTTGGCGGACTTCACAAAAAATATGGCGCGCGACTCATGTTTTGAAATTATATTTAAATATCGATATCCCTTGCTTGTCGATATAGGATACCTATAACTGTAAAATTTGACTATGGATGATCCAGTTTAAATTATAAATAATTTCTATAAAAATGTATAGTATCTATAAAAACAGCTCGAGGCAGGTTAATTTAAAAAGTTAATTATTTAAAAAATCCATAGATATCGATAAACTTATTTTATTGCAACAACTATTTGCAATATGCAATAGTTAATACGCATTAACAATAAGCAGAGAAGCGACATAAGTTCTATCGTCAAAAATGAATTCCTCAAAGGGCAAGAAAGACATTGTGGTTCCCACGGTCAGGGAAGTGCAACAGATTTTCGCCGAACTTTTAGCTCACGGCGACGATATAACTTGGGATCTGTAAGTAGTTTTGATGAGATCAATACCTCAATTTGTAAACCTAGGAGTTCCTCAGATTGTCCCAGGGTCAGTCTGCAATACTGAAACTCAAAGTCAGCCAATTCCAAGGCCATCCGGAGCTAGGGAGCTCCTTATATTCGACGATTAACTTAAGATTCTTTAATAGGATTTGGGAGCAACGTAAGTCAATATATGTATTTTTCCAAATAGAGATAACGCCTCTCAGGTTATAGGAAAATACACAAATGGCCAGTCGCTCTCCTCCCTCTTCTTTGTGATGATTGTGGATGATGTCACCGATGCCAAGTTGTCGGAACAAAGCAGATCCTGGCATTTATATCCTGTCTTTCGATGTCGGCGTTGCGTAGGTACATAAATATGTCTTAAATCACACTTGTGAAATGTTTACTCAACAAATTCAATTATTATCGCAGAAGACACATCTGGCAATAACTGCAGCACCCTGCGCTGCTGTATGGTATATGTGACTCAACATGACTTTTTTGAGAACTGGGATTCGTTCGTGTCTTCAGTTCGCCTGCGAGCCGGCATTATGATAACGCCCTACCGAGGGGTCTACAAATTGATAGATGGCCAGGTTGAGCTTAAAACCTACCTTCTCTCAGAACCGATCGCCACACGTCGGTTGCCAATGGGTCTGGATCGTTGCATAACACCGGAATCCCTAAAGAAAGCCTTGACAAGGCCCAGTAAACGACACGATCGCTTTTATATCGCATCTGGAGAAATGCATCTGGCGAAATATTCATCTGCCGATTGGATGCTCTTTCCCCTATTGGTAAGAACTTTTAGTATAAATAAACATTGTCTAATATTTAATGGTTTAATTTATTTATTTAGCTACTTTGTGATGGACAGACAACCTCAGCTAAAGTTGAAATATCAACTTCTCTAGTTGTGTTTACTCACGCTGTTACCAACTCCCGCCTGGCTTTGGAAATGACAAATGAAAAGGCTTATCGCAGGACTTTGGGAAATCATTTGAAGTAATTCTAAAAAATGTATAAAGATTTTCATCTAGCATTGAATACTTTTAGAAAGCATTTCGACAAAATAGACGAGGAAACGCAACGCATTGAGGGCAGAGTGAATCTCATACGCAGTGCCAATGAAGTGCCCCCAAGACCTGAGCTCAATAGACTTTTCAGCGGTAAGAGAAAGCGGACTCAGGAACCTAAAGAGTCCAGTAATCCACCCCTAGAATTGACCACAGTCAGAGTCAAAGGCGAAGTGATCAATTTAGAAGACTATGGCTCTGCGCTCAAGGAACACATTGTCAGTTCGGAGAGTTTTGAGGATCTAATCATCTGCATGTCTGAGCACCTCGAGCCAGAAATGTTCAAGACAATTATAAAATTAGCCCAACATTTTATGGATATCATCAGAGAGGGGTTGTGGCATCTCTTGAAGTACCACATCCCCACGGAAACAGTTCTCTATCAGATTATTCTCGATGTAGTTGAAAGCCATCCCGACCTAAATTGCAAAGAAGTCGAAGATCAGTCTTCGGATATTTTGAGGCGGGTCCGTTTGAATTTTGTGTTGGCTAATCCAAACCCGAATCCAGACTTTCTAGTAAAGTGCCCGAAATGTGGTAATTTCTTTGACAAATTTATAAATCAATTCAGCTGAATTCAAAAGCACTTTAAAGTCTACATATAAATATATGTAAATAAATATATGTTACTATGCTACTAAAGAAAAGTATATGTTTTAGTTTATAGGGGTTTTCTCCTAGTTCCAACCATCAAAGCATTTGAACATAATATTTGTATTATGTTTTATTAAATAAATAATATAACAGCAAAATATATGCATGAACTGTGCACTAAGGCTAAATGATTGTGTGTGTCCATACTTTTCTACAGCCTTTGACCGATGGAGCCAGAAATGTTTAAGTTAATCCCAAAACATACTTAAAACTTTAAGGAGGAATTAATGCAGTTCCTCAAATATAATTTTCCTACGGAAACATATCTCTATCATTTAACGATGTGCATGTTAAAACGTTATTCCAACTTGAATTATCAAAAAGTCGAAGAGTAAGCTAAGGATATTTTGAGGCGAGTCCCACTTCTCTTCTATAAAAGTGTCCTACGATCCCTATAAAAAATAATACAAATTATGAATTATATATTTGAATTTGATATACTGAATCACATAAAAACCCTTACAATATAGAATTAGCTAAATATACTAAAACTGAAAATAAATAAAACACATTTTGATTTTAATTCTCAAAAAGGCTATATTCTATGCTGGGTAATGATATGGGGTTTAATAAGTATAGTACATATATATAGCGTATGCGTACAGTACGTATATCAGAGTGGATTTAGTGCTAAAGGGATAAACTTATTAAGTACGGTGGCCACCGATGTACAAGGTATATAGATAATACGTGTAACATATTGACTAAGACAAGACTAAGCCTAGTGATTCGGTTATGATGAATAGTTGTACATGAAGCGATCACAATTGTCTGATGGAGGCGTGAGCGTTGACCCTAAGGTCGTAACTTAGGGCTAGCGTCTTTTAGGCACTCTTCTGTTTGCTGCGCCGATTTAGCAAACTGGACAGATTGCTGAAGGGCAGCTCAAAGGCCAGGGAGAAGAGGATCGAGGCCAGGTAAACGATGACAGCGAATCCGCAGGTGACTACGCACTGTAATAAATTAAATGTAGATTTATATCTTGATCTATATATTTGTATAATTTTAATTTCTTACCAGCATAAAGGGATCCGCATCCGTACTGACATTCGTCAGACTGTAAAAGAGGGCGATGACCAGCGGATTGAGCAGGTAAATGGCATAGGACAGCCGACTGACGTGCTGGAAACCCTTGGCCTCCAGCAGACGTGACCACCAAACACCACGTCCCTGACAGCTCCCCGCCACCATCCAGCAGACGCTCAGGGAGAAGAACAGGCGGCCCATCACAAACAGCGTGATGGCCATCAAAGGGCCAAGATCCCGCTTCACGGTGGAGTAAATGCAGGCGAAGAACACCACCAGGGCAAGGTGCCAGCACTGTCGCTCCCTCGGCTCACTCAGTTCCAACTGGAGGCGATTCTCCAGGAGCAACCAGGCAGTAACAGCTCCCAGGATATACGGCAGGACCCTTACAAAGGGCGACGTGTAGATCTCCGTGCCGGTGGCAAAGGCTGAGTCGAAGGAAAGCTGGAACTTGATGCTCAGCCCGATGCTATAGGACCAAGCAACAGTGGCCACAAAGGCCGAGGCCACCAGGGTTTTCACAACCTTGGGGTATCTGCGAGATGCAAAGCATATTAGTGTGTTTTTCTGTATGATTTGATGATCAACTCACCTCACGTAGAGGAACAAAAGGGCATTGGCCAGGATGAAGAACTGCATCTCGCAGGCTAGAGACCAGCTCCAGTTGGCGCACATGTCCCGGTGATCGAAGAGGTTCTGGATGAATAGCAGATTGCGCCACCAGTGGCGGGAGCACATCTCATCGAAGCGCTCGTTGATGTGGTAAACGGAGACATCCCCAATGTAAGCATATACCAGATCCACGGTGGCCATAACCACCAGATAGAGGGGTCCCAGACGAAGATAGCGGTGGAAGAGCAGCTTGCCAAAGAGCTTCAGATTCTGGCCAAAGCCATTTCGTCGCACTGCCTCCAGCTGCTGGGAGTTGCGTAGGAAATTGTAGGTTTGCAAGAAGCCACTGAAGGGGATCAAATTTACAGTAAATATTTTTTATTATTTTTTTAAGAGTTTAAAAACCCACCTGATTGTGAAGAAGACATCCACGAGAAGAGGAGCCGAGGAGACGTATTGGAAAAAGGCCTGTTCCGCATACGAAATCAGGACTGTTTTATTGTGGACAGTAAAGTACATGAACCACACCACGTGGAACACCATGATCCAAACGGCGCAAACACTTCGCAGGCCATTCATCAGTGGTATCTCTTTGGGACTGTTCTCCCGCACGGCAAATATCTTGGCCCAGTTTCCGGGCACATCCCAGCAGGGAATGTATTTCTGCAGCTTCTCCAGCTGGAGTAGCGAGTTGAGTCCCCTCCAAAGCTCCGATTCAGGGGGAGCCAAGCCGGGATCGGGCTCGTCCGAGGAAGGTGTAAGTTTTTTGGTGGCTGTTAGCTGCTGGGCACAAAGCATCAGAGCTCCGGTGGCCAGGACACAGGCCACCAGCAGCCGGAAACTGGCCCTCTCGAAGAACGCCTCCTTCAATTGTAGATCCTTCATATAGATCACCTCCGGCCGGATGTCGAAGATCTCGTTCTCGGTGAACATTCCTCCAGCTACGTAATCCTGAGCCAGGCCCTTGATCTCCTCCGAGCTGCAGGCCCTCGGCAGGCAGAGTCCTATATGGATGATCTGCTCGGACATGAGCTTGATTTCCACCTGCCACGGGGAGCTGTGCCTCAGGTAGATCACTCGATAGTCCATGTCGAAGGGCGCCTGCTGGGTGATAATCCCGTAGTGCATCACCCGATCGAAGTTCTTTGAGAGCGTTATTTCCACGGGTCTTTGGACTCCGCGGCAAGCTTCCCGGCTTCCCAGCCAGTAGTTCTGGCCATAAACAAAGCCCGAGGGCTTCGTTCCCGAGGCGTCCAGCACTGTGGGAAAGTACAATGAAGTTAAGGAAATTACATTTGTCCATGGTTTTTGCTTAACTAGCGGCATCTTAAAAGGTTGTCTGGCTTTTGTTTATTATTGAAATCAATCTAGCACCGTAGGTCACTTGTTATGTGTTTACGTAGTACAAATTAATTTGTTTACTATTCAAATTCGTGTAGATTTTCGTTAGAAGCCCTACTATGAATCATTAAATAATTTCCAGGCTCTATCTACCTAACAAAGTTCAATTGAGCTAAATAATAAATTCATATTAAATATATTTGTTAAAAGGGTTTTTTCAAAGTTATAATTGATTTCCTAGAAGTGATATCACACTGTAGTAACACATATGCTTACTTTATATTGCTTATTTGCTGCTTCGAGTTGCTGTGCAAATATTATTGAAATAAGCAGATAATTGTAGACAAATAAGAAGTTCACAGCTGATTGAAAAAGAGAATGTTCTTGGTGCATTTTATATTTGTACAAAGTACTTTTAAAGGAAGTTTTACTGGTGATTTCTACTCTTTATATCGATTTTTAAATAACCAAGAAGACCATTGTGGTACGTAGAGTTTATGTTTTAGTTTGACTTATTTAATATGTTGATTTTGAGCTCACCTCCCCTGGGGTGTCTTTTAATTTCCTTTACCTATTAAACCCCAAGGAAACCTCTAAATTGAAAATTATACGAGGGGATCCACCCACACTTACCCTTCATGGCCCACGGCTGCTTGGCGAGTATGCCGCGCTGCACCTGTCTCAGATGCGCGTGGCACTTGTGGCTCACACGGCTCTCGTTGGCCACTTTAGTTAGCCCGAAGATCACCGAGGTGCGCGTCAAATGGGTTTCATGGGGCGAGCTCACCAACGGCATGCTTAGTTCCATAAGTGCCGGTTCCTCCGGCAGCAATTGCGATTCATTGGACTGACTTTGATAGTGCTGCTGCGACTGCTGCCAGGTCTGCGCGTTGGTCTGATTGCTGGCGCCCTTGGCCAAAACCGAGCCCAGCCAAAGGCCGAGCAGCATCAGCAGCGTTACGGCCCAGAGATATGGCCGAGATCGAGAGGTGCGCCTGATCTCCATGCCGCTGCCGTACTTAGTCACCTTGGCTTATTTATATTTGGTGTTTAACTCTATTTGCTGGCAGTACGAACGATGGTATTGTGCGCGGTATTTGGACCGCGTTTGTTTGGCTATCTCAAATGGCTTGTTTGATTGCCGCTTTGCCGCCGTCCGTCGAAGGTCACCGCACCACGATTCACCTCACCTGGCCACGCCTCGCCTCGTCTCGTCTCGCGTCGTCCCACCTGCGGTATTGATATTGGTTAATGTTTGTGCCAATTGATTGGGAGAAACTTTCGTTGGCCAATAAGCACGTTTTCAAACGCATTCGATAGTGATTTCCCACTGACACACATTGCATTATTACTTTATTCGCTAACTAACGCACTTTGGCCCCTCCACTCACTCTTTACTGTTGCGATTGCATTAGAATATTACGCATACGCAGTGTGGCTCTGTTATGGGTTATAATCTTCGCTGGTCGTTTCTTTACGAGTTGAAGAGTTTTAGTTTAAGGTAGCGAAATTTTTGTGAAATTATTTTCATTTAACGTCTTCCGTTGATTATGGGGAAATTGTATCTCTTGAGTGTCTTTTTAATTAAGCGGATAAATATAATAAAGTAATACAGACAGAAAAATATATATATGTTAAAGAGGTCAACCTTTCCAAAATTTTATAATTGAATCCACAAATGTATTTTTAATACTTTAAATTTTAAATACAGTCTTAGTGTATTGTTCGAGCTTCTTAATTTTATTTTTCAAGAAACAAATAATAACTATATTATTTACACATTACTGCCTTTCAATTTTTTTTTATAAACAATAAAATCCCATTAACGTATATACAAATCTGAGAAATCAGTGTATTTTCTGGGTTTTTAATAATTATTTGTAATTAATAAATAGTAATAGTTTACCAATTTAAATTACATTTATATAAACCCCATAAAAAGGCGAAAGCACTTCACATTTGTATAGTAAATATTTATTAAATGAACTCGTTTTCCCCAGTGTAAGAAAGTAAACAACCCAAAACGAGCAAACCCACGCACTACGCCACCCCTTTCTCCCCTCATCCACAATTCCATCATTAGAATATTACGCATACGACATGTAAGCCCATTACCGGTTAAACAATCGGCGAAAGAAAGGAGGGAGCAACGAGGTGAAGAGAAGACTTATGCAACAATTAACATTTTTAGCACAGGCGTTAATAATTTTGCATTTAATTTTGATTTGACGGCGCCAAGCGGGGTAAAAGTTTTTTGTTGAAAACGCAGCGAGAAAAAGATAAACAAAAGCTGAAACGAGACGATACGATACGAGACTCAACCCAATTCCGCTGGGAGTGCGACTCAAACGGCGACTAAGGTTCAATTGATTGCCTGCGTTGCCCGGCAACGCGTCGGTTTCGAGTGTGAGTTCGAGTTTCGGTTCGAGTTTCAGTTTGAGTTACTTTGGTTTTGGGTGTTTTCGAGTGACGCAGACAGCTCTGCGCAGGTGTAAAGGCAGCGACGTCGATTGCCTGCGCGCTGACCACACACAATCGGTGGCTTGTTGTTGCTACCTTTCGTTTTCGCTTTGACACACAAACAAACTCACTCATACGTAATAATTCGCGGCTTATTGTTTATTATGACTAAAGGTGAGCGTAATCAAAATTAACAGACAAAAAGACGGCCCCAGAATCATGAGAGCTGCCTTTTGTGGCACAATCAATTTGGTTGCACAGAGAGAAAATTAAGAATTTTTGATGTAAATATTCAAATGAGGGATCATTTATAGGAGCTAAAGGAGCTCAGTACATATATTGATATATTAGTTAAATTTAAAGGTTGAATATAAACGAAAAGTGTAAATATATTATGCCTGAATTTATATATGCTAATAAAGTCTTTAAATTTATTACCTGAAAGATTTATGTTAAAACAAGAAATGCAATAAATAAGCAAATGTCATAGCTATGTTTTCAAGAGCAGGTTGTAGAGCTTCTTGAAAAAATGATCAGTAAAATTGGGAGTATTGTTGTAAATATTTTATCATTTGTGTTTTAAAAATGTCTTAAATTATAAAGTAATGTAGGTCATTCATATTTTTCCTGCTAATTTTTATGTTAATTTAAATACTCTTAGCCCTTGTTGTTTTTATAACAATTTAAATTATTACTATAATAGTTTCTTTAAATCTTTTCTTTTTATTTTTTAAATTATTAGGAAATGCATGCCACTTATTTCAGCTAATTTAAGTACTCTTTAACCAGAAAAAAAACCAAAAGTTTTTATATCAAGTAATATTTTCCGTTTTTCTCCCCAGAAATACTGTCCATCAAGAACATTTGATTTATAACATAAAAAATCGTATTTTTTTTGTCACTGTGCATGGTTAGCGCTTTTTGCTCGTTTTCTCGCTTTCCTAAGCGATCTTTTTGTTGGTTTTGCATAATTTAGACGCCGCTTCTTTTGTGGCAAGCGCAACGCGCGACGCGACGCCCCTCGGAAAAAAACATATATACATACATATATACATATGGACCCATCTATTGTGGAATTTCGAAATATATTTGATCTGCATTTACATAACATCAGTGCGGAATCGGTGTGCGGGAAGAGTGCGGGGGAGCGACGAGCGACATGCGGATCCACACTGAAGGCCTGGCTATTGGACACTGTTTGGCTGGACGCTCCTCTGATCAGAATCCAATTAACAAGTCTTATTTGCCAAGAGAGCACAGAACTGGCTGGTTATTCCCACTCAACTTACTGGTACTTAAATGCTCCTCTTGTTTGACTTAAAACTTATTTTTTATGTTCGAAACTTGGCGAGTGCTTTTATTTTCACTTTTTCCTACATTCCGGCTGTAGTTAAGATGGCTTTTATTGAGACATTACCGAGATGAGATCCGCGTGCCTCTGATTTTTTCTTCACCGATTTTATTTGGCTTTTTTTTTTTCCCCGAAGAGATTTTTTCCACCGAGAGCTCAACTTGGACTTGGACCGACTTTCGTTTTCGTTTCTTTCGCTGGCTGATAAAACGCACTGCACAACAGATTAGCTGACTCTTGCTGGTGCTCTGGCCCTGCAACTTGTTTGTGTTTTTTTTGCTTCTTTTTGGCTCTTTGAATTTTTGTCCGTTTCTGTTGACGTTAACCGAATTTCGTTTTCATTTTCGCTTAAATTGTGATGATGGTGAGGGCCACGACGCGTGCAACGCTTTGGTAACAACTGTGCGCCGCTGCATTTTGGCTCAAAGTTTTATAAACTTGGTCGCTGGTCAACTGAGCCGTCCGCGGCAGCGACGGCGACGACGCAGCAGCCGAGAGATAAATCAACAATTGGAATTTCAGTCTCAAGATCAACAAAAGGCGAGAGACCCGAAACCCGAGACCCGACACACTCTCGACTGGACGACTCCCTTACGCGCCCGAGTCCGAGTCTTCAGTCCGGATTTGTCGCTGGCCGGTGGTCAATAATCGGGTCTTTTTATTTTTTTAGCTCGCCTTCGGCTCTTCGCCTCGGTTATTGCACGCACCTCGAAGATCCGCTCTCTCTTTCGCTCCGGTGCCGAGTCTCATTCTCGGACCGTCCAGGCCCTTCAATCAATCAAAAGAGTCAATCACGTGGTGTTAATTAAAGCGATGTTCGTTTAGTTAAGCAAACGTTATGTGTACCAGTGGCATTTGTACCAGTACAAATTATTGTTATTATTATTATTACAGTTGGGATGTGACAGTAAAACTATAAGCATCACACCGTATTTTATGGATGCTTAAGTTACACTTGGAATATTAATATAAAATATAAAATATTGTGTTAGAGACATACCTTTATTGTTTTAATATTTTAAGCCTTCTTAAAGAAACTGACCACACTCTTCTTATAACCATCAAGACCTTTAATGAATGCCATTAATTTAATTACCATTTTTACCACCTGAAAATAACAAGATTTTACTAAAAATACAACAATCTCTTTCCGACGAGCATCTGCGAGTGCATTGATAAAAGCCTTAATTAATTATATAAGTACTGGATCCGTAGGTTAACAAGCCGTTTTAAAATGATATTTTAATTGGGCTTATGTTACTTATTTTAAGGCCTGAGGTCAGCAGGTTTCTGTGAATACAACAAATAAAGGCTGTTATTTTCTTAGTGAGAAGAGACATCTGACAAGGAAGTTATTACATTTTAATTCAGCTCTTTAATTATACTTGTGACAACCACAATTGAAAGTTAAATTAAAAAGCCGAATTAGCTCACAATGTAAACAATGTACAATGTAAAAAGTATTAAATAGTAATAATAATAATTACTTATGTAAGGCAGTAAAATATAAAGCTAATTGTATGTAGTATTAGTCATAGAGACAAACATCTTTAAAAATGGAGAATACTTTTTAGTTACAAATTTGGAAAGAATATAATTAATTTTGAACAGAAACTAGACAATTCTAGATTATTATCAGAAGCTGAATCGATTTAGATATGTCCTTTGTCTATCCATGTGAAACAACAGAACTCCGATTCTACAGAGAATTTTAACTTAAATTTAACTTTAAAATGCTTTGTTTTTAATACATAATTTTAAATTGTGATAAAATAAATTTAAATAAATTTGTATACTTATTTAATAATTTGGGCACATTTTGGAACTAATTTCTAAGAAAAATCTCAAAACAAAATAAATCACCAAATTTGCAAAAAAATCCAATTTAAATTTTTAGCGCTTAAAAAATTCCCAAAGAGATACTCTCAAATTCCGCCAGATGTCGCTTCAGCGCCAAGCTTCAGCACACCTGACTGACAGGTAAGAGTGTCTTACCTGTGGAAAGCTCAAAGCTTTCAAGCTCCGCTCAGGCACGAGCGGATCGCCATTGAGATCGCCGCTCAGTCGTGTTGCGCCGCTTGAGATAATCAGTTCGAAGACCGCGAGAGGCGCGCATGCGTATTACCGCCCAACCGCCCAACGCCCGCCACCCCGCGAGAGCGAGACAGAGAGGCAGCTAGAGACAGACAGGGATAGAGGCAACTACTACGCTCGCTGCTAGCCAAAACTATCCGAGAAATAGTCGTGGGTGCTGAAATAAAACCGAAAAACGCACGAAATTCATGAAAATATTTCACCCAAAAGCTGTGCTTACTTAATGTGCGTGTGTGTGTTTTGGTGTGAGTGCCCGCGTTTGTGTGTGCGTTAACAAGTGCAGAATGAAAAATCATAAACAAAACAACAAAACGGCCAACAAGTTTTTTTGCGTAGAACCGCGAAATTCCAGGTAAACAACAACGGCAGCCTGGTGTTTTTGTTACCAATATTGCTGCATTGTTGCAACTCGTTTCGGTTGTTGTCAAAGCCACACACAAAGCGGGTCAAATGCATAAATAAATGAATGAAACGAAATGAAACGAGGCGCGATGAGAAGCGAAAAGTTGTTATTATCACTTGGCCTGAAGCGAAATTAATTACAACGCGCATTGTCGCTGCAGAAAGTAAATACACAAAAGCAAGAGATCCACAAAGAAAGAAGTATTTCGCATCGCAATCAGTGAAGTTTCTACGAAGTCTCGCGAGTATCTTCTCCTCGGAATACAGCCATCCCGCTCCCTCGCGCTCGTAGACCAGCTCGAAAAGCTCGAACCGTAAACAAATGAGTGTATCTGCTGGATGCGTTTGCCACCCGAGCACCTGTCGCTTCAAGTAAGCACCTCCGGATCGTCACCACCAATGGCTGCTAAAGTGAGTTATTAATGGGGAAAAGTGGGGATTTAAAATTGAAGAATATATATTATAAGTCGAGTTAATTATTAATACTTGGTATAAGTTTTAAGACAATTTGTTGGAGAGTTTCAAAGTTGTAAGGGAAAGATTCAAAACTATCTAAACTATAGCTTTAACTTGATTTTAAAAATATTATTTGAGGATTTGTTTTTGAATATTATATAATATTTTTGAATACAGAATAATAATAACATTTTTTTATTTTTATTTTTTTTAAATATTGTAAAAGCAGATAAATCTCTTGCAGTTTTTCATTTTTATTTATTAGCATATTCATTAAATAGTTTATTTAACAGTTTATTTTGAGTACTCTGCCCTAACCATGAATACTCCATGTTTTAAGCAATACGCCTAGGGTAATCATCATGATGTTAGCCTATCTTTATTTGTTATAAGCATTATGAACATTCTTAAGGAGTGCTTGTAAGAGTGCGATTTAAAAACTACTTATCATGGAAATATTTAATTCACAATTATTTCTCACGCCTTCATTGCCTTACCATATTCATACTTTTACAAAAACTAAACGCATTTCTGCAACATGGTTGTAGTTTGCCCCTTCCCCAAATCAATACCCGAAAGTACTGACCATCTGCATGGTGCAAGGTATCAAAGTATCTTACCAATTCGGTTCTCACGACACAAAAATCTGTGGGGAAAAACAACAAAGTACAAACACTGTGTTCAGACACCTTTGAACTTTAAAACGGGAGAGTGCAAAATCAGCCAGGCAGCGTGTAACGGTGCCACAGCCGAAACTAAAGCCAAAAGCAAACAGACATCAATGAGCAATTGGAAAAAAATATAGCAAAACTACATAAAAAAAGGAAAACAAAACATTAAGACAGCAACAAAAACAGACCGAAACCGGGCCCACAAAAAAAGGTTCCAGGCAAAAAACAACTGTTACAGCACCAACACTGCACTCAAAACAGTGGGGTTAATGAGATAAAAATGGTTACTAAATTTATAAATATTTTAAAAATTACTTGAAAAAGTTAAGAGAACTTTAAAGTAAATTTAGAAATATTTTTTGTGACTCTTAAAAGACTTGTCATCACTTTTAGGTTTATTAAATTACCAAAACAGCGAGTTTCGTTTAATTTTTTAAGGCCTTCACAGTTCTTTTACAGTTCACATTCAATCAATCTAGATTTCCATTTCGATCATTTCTGATTTATTTGAGTATTTCATCCACTGTGCTGCCTGCAACTGCAACTGCATTTAGTGGCCATGTCTCTAACTGTAATGGACATGGACAATACAGTCGCTTACCACGGCGCACTTGTCGCAAAACAGGTTTAATCTCACAGTTGCGGCTGGTTCTGCGGTCCGCCGAGTTATATATATTTTTTTACGATAGCCAATATATGTGTTTATTAATGGCCCATGCATTTTTCCATATTTTCCTGCTGACCTCCGACGAGTCGGTCTGCAGGGGCAAAATGGAATCACCTTGCCGTTCTAATTTGCCAACTGCCACCGCGCGTTGCAATAATTGGAGCGTGGCTAATGTGCGGAGGAAAAGGCCAGGGGTCGGTCTCATTAGCTGGAAGCTGGCCTAAAGGGTTACGCCTCCAAAAAACTTAAGTCGATTGGAAGGAGATCGGCCTACTTTCCCAGAAAAGAATATAAGCAGTGGAGGTTTTCTTTTTAACTTTTGAAGCTATTCATTTAAGACTTTGTGTTTTTTATTTTCTGTGACAGTCTTATTTCTTTTGTAAATATTAAATCCGTATCAGTTACCAGTTTTTCTCTCTGTGAGCCCAGCTAGAACTTTGCCGGTTCGCATTGTTGGCAGCTTGTTTAACATTTAAAAATAAACTTATCATAAATCGTGTAAACACAACACAAACAGCGAATGCGAACTGAAAACTGTGTGAACATTTTTTGTATTTTCCTTTAAGCCCGGGTGGAAATTGAAAAGTTGTTTGGCCAGCCGCCGAGTTGACCATAACCATAACCATAATACGGTGGCAATTGGTAAGCGGATGGTCAACGCAGAGACGCCACTGATCTGTCCGCCAACGGATCGGCGATCGGCGATCGCAGATCGTCGATCGGTAAGCGGATCAAACCCAGCTGGTAACCGGACGCTGGCCACCGATACTGCCACGACGGAGCATCGCCGGCTAATTGCATTGGAAATGGATGCTAACGGGGCCGTTAATGCGCCGTCAATGGAGCATTAAGTTGCTAGTTAGCCGCCACTTGTGGGTCTTCGTTATGCAATAGCATTGCGGAGATTGTGGCCGCTATTTCTTGCTGTATTTGCCGGCGTTTTGCCGCTTGGTGACTCACCCAGGTAGTGGCTTCGGGGAATGGGCTACTTTGGGTAGGTTCAGGTACAGTGAGGACTCGGATTCGGCTAAAATACATATATATATATGGATTTTATAGATGTTTATTGAATGTAAATCTTTGAACTTGTTTTTAGTAGCATTTATATTATTAAAGTGATTATAATTCCTTAGGAAAATATAAATAATTATTATTTAAGAATATAATGAACACATAATCAGCATGAAATTGTGGAAAATATGAATCTTAAAACTCAACTTAGTTTTTAATTGGAGACTTAAATTGCCTAATTAAAAGCCAAAGCAAAATAATAATCTTTCGTGACCCAAGCTTAATTAATGATGTTTTAGCTTCAAAATTATAAATAGAATTCTGGTAAATTTCAACAAATTAAATAATAAATAGTATCTTAAATTGAACTCTAGAGACCTTGATTAAACCAGAATGGTTTCCCAATTATATACTTTATGTTCATATATTTTCTGTATGTATTTTTATATTTTCTGTATAATATATTATATTCTTAAATAATATTTTCCCTATTACAACTTTTAAGGTTTAGTTGTTCCGAGAAGTGTCAGGTGTACTTTGCACTAATTAGACCATGTAAATGGCAGGGCAGCTCCTCGTATGCAGCTGTTAACTGCTTTTATGACCAATTTTGCATCAAGTACTCGAACTTTTGTCGCTGTGAAAAACAAAGACCGCAAAGACTCCTACTCTGTGACTCATGGGCGCGTCTAGAAATTCCTAACAAAATCGGTCATTGTGGCAAATCTCTGTTAACTTCAGTCCACCTACGCGACTTTGAAGGCGGCACCTTAAAAGTGCACAATATAAAGTAAAACAGAGTCGAATCGGAGCCTTGAGCTTGACAAAAGAATAAGCAAATTGCATTAATCGAGAAAGAGGGTGAGACACTGTGGGAAGTGCAGCTAAACACTCCCTGTGCACACTTGATCCCACTTGAAATGGTAAATTAAAATTATTTGTATAGGTTTTAAGGCGAATATAAAGATTTCTCAGTTGCTTAAGGTACTTACTGTTGAATAAATTAGCCTGTAAGTAGAATAAATAGATGTTTGACATACAAGATATTAGATTACAGCATTCTTAATTACAATATTTCTTCAAAACCTTTTAAAAAAATCTATTATGTGTTTGGTTCCAATGCTTTAGGCATAAGTTTTGTGTTCCAAGTAGTATAGCATACATATATTCATGTATCCAAAAATAATTTCTCCGCTTTTCCGCTTTCAATATTAATTTATGGATTACAACTCCCAATTTGAATAAATGCCACCGAAATTGTTGTGGCGGTTAGTGTGCCACAAGGCAGGTTATCTAATCCCAACTCCAATTGTCTCAATGACAGCGAATCCACACACTCAATATACCCGCGGCTGTCACTTGCACTTTCCTTCAGCCTTTGCATAACCAGCACACACGCAAATCTCGCATCGTAATCCCCACATCCAAGTCTGAAGTCCCCCCGGGTACCCCCGATAAATATATACACATATATTGCCTGACCGCAAACTGCAAATTTGCCTTAATGACTGCGGCGGCACGTTAACTGTCATTTTCAATCAAATCCCGCTCCCGTGGAGGCTTTTCCCCCGCCTAACGTGGCCTTAAGTGCAGGCCATTAGTTTTCAGCGCTTTTTAAACTCTTGCACAAACGGAGATGCGGACTAAATATTGCCAATGGGGAACCCTGCGGGCAATTGGAAACTATTCGATCAAGCGATCCAAGTGGGAGGTCGCTTTCTTGAAGTTTGCCGAAGGTATTAGCTAATGCCACGAGATCCCAAAAAATAAAAACCCGAAATAACCTGACAAATATTTGCTCACTTTACACACAGGCGGAATTCGACGATTCCGAGAACCTGTTGAAATTAGGTACAATATTACCATTTATAACATAATGTTAACTCTTATGTTAAGAGAATTGAGAGACAGATAATAAAGCGTTATGTTAGACAAGAGCGGAGTCGAAGCAATAAAGCGAACGCGAGCGGATCGCCGCGCAGAGCCGCGATCAATAAATAATACTAAATCTTAAATCAAATATTTCACTTTTTATTTTACTTCTATGCCGGCGGGATTCTCCCCTCATCAGAACCAAACGTGTAAAAATCCGTCGCGACGGGTAAAATGATTATAGAGTAGTCCCGCCAACAACAATGGAGCATTCTTATGTACGTGTTCACAAGTACTATATATATTTTTGTATTTATCTATATACGAGTGTGTGTGGCGCGGGGTTCAGGGTTAATTATTTCATTGCACGCCTCGGCTCAGACTCCAAGCCTGGCTGGGATCGAGACTCGGAACTACCTGAAGTATATGACTAAATTATGCATTATTTGTATTATTAAATTTTGCTGTCGGTCGCTTGCGTTAGTTACTTAATATTTATTCTACATAATTATTTTATTAGCCAAAAAGGAAGTTGACGACATCTGCTGCCGATTTTTTCATGCGTGGCTTGGAATACAAAACAAACTCAAAGAAGCCACTTCACCTTCATGGTTGACAAAATACCCGAAATATTCATAAGGTCTAAGCAAATTTGCATCTAATTTTTAATGAGCTCTCCTAAGCTTAATATCTATATTGTTTTGTAGGAATTATTCAGTGTGTATTCAGTACTTACCAGCACTAATAAGTTAATCCGCCAACGGGCTTCTAGAACTTTGTGATTAGTCGAGTGTCAGCTGCTTTCTAATTATTCCGCCATCAATTATGGATGCGATGCATTCCTGACATTCTTTAGACGACTTCCTCGGCGCCTCTTTATAGGCAGACTGCACACATAATGCATATAATTAATGTACATTGAAACAAAACTAGATAATTTAAATAATAAAATGACTTGAAAGAGAATTGGAATCTTTTATTCGATACATTTCACCTGATATGTTGACTAGATGTATAGAACTTGTAAATATTATATTATATTAAAAACTATTTGAAAAATATTGCAAATATTCTTATTTAATCAAATCTATTTAAGTTACATTACTCAATTACTTGAATACATTAAATAAATAATTTCATATATTTATCTTGATTTCTTCTTCTTAATACATATCAATTATTATTATCCAAACTTAACAGGAAATTAAATTCGTTCTGTGAAAAATCCCAGAAGCAATCTATCTTACGGATTGCCGGAGCTCCTCTTCGGATGCATTTGAAACCCTGAAGCTGAGCTGAAGCTGAGTGATTGCAACAGAAACTGGCAACAAAAATTTGCATTTGCTTAGCCCGGGATGTTTTGTTTTACGAGAGTGTTTATGCGATCCACCGATCGCTCCCGGCTGATAAAATCGGCGGGATTGATAAACACATTTTTAACTGGCCGTGTCGTGTCTTTGCTCGTCCACGATTTCCCAACGCCAATTTGCATGTTTAATCAGCTGTGGCCAAGTTTAACCCATTGTTCGGCACAATGGCAATAACGAGAAATGGCAAAACAAAGCGAACGAGCGACTCTGTGTGGGCGGCTCTGAGGTTGGGACTGGGGAATTCTGTTTGCCTCCAAAATTCTTTCGCACGCCGGATTTTTCAACGTGATTTTCGGTGCTCAGCGCACTTTATCAATCATCGAAAGAATCGAGCAAACAACGCGAGAACCACTTCAGAACCCATCCAATTGTAAGCCACTTGAAAGTATTTCTGTTCATCGCGGAGACGTTGATTGAGTTGGAGAGCCAACATGACAAAAAATGATTCTAAGCCGTGTTTTTTGTGCCAGTCAAAATTAAGGGTATATATGTACCTATACCTGAAGTTGAACAAGAGGAAGGCGGAAGTAGTTCCGACTACGCTTTAGTGTAGTTTAATTATTGAACATAAAAAACTTGTAAACTAAGCTAACAGGTAAAGCAGTGAAATGTGTTCTTAAAATATATATTAAACAAGGAAACATTTCATATTACTTTATATGCAAAAACCAGTTTCATTTAAATGCAAAAAATTCCAGAACTAGCAGAAAACCATTTGTATAGGTATAAATGTATATTTAAATTCTACGATTTGGCACAGAACAAAAAATAAATGTAATTATTACACCGTAAAAAAAAAGTGAATAAAAACCTAACTAATGAGTATCTTCAGCTCGCAACACCTCTACACATCCGTCTTACTCGTTTGTAATCTTATTGCGCGCTTTTGATTGTTAAGTTTAGAACGCTGATGTTATAACAAATTAACAAAAAATATAATCATATAAAAACGAGCGCGAACGAGCGAGTCAATGGCATTTCTTATAATTAAACTGGGAGCGAACCTTAATGAGCTAAGCTCGGCGGCAAAAAGTTCTCTTCGAATTATAGCCAAATTACGAGAAACATATAATTTAAAAAATGGTTATCATGGGGCTGGCTGTTCTTTGATCATCAGTTTGGCCTTAGCACCACATCCACCGCCACCATCATCATGCAAATTTCTTTTTTTTCGGCTTTTCTTACACGGCATCCTGCTTGGAACAATTAATCATGGGAACTGCCGATGGCCAAAAAAGAAGTTCTCGGGCTTAGGCTTTGGGCCAACGAGCGTTGAACTTTCGCTCCTCTGCTTCTTTGGCCATCCGCGAGAAAGGTTCTTTCGGTTGTAAAAATAGAAATGCCATGCGAGCACAATAATTCATCAGCATAACAAAGAACGCAAATTTCATAGTTTTCGGTATTTAAAAGCCTCTGACTAAATGGGCGAGGGTCAAACGGTGGACTCATGGGCCTATGGCTTATTTCTTGAACGAAAATTACGCAAAGCACTGATGCCGCACCCAGGCATGAAGTCTTCTTGTCTTGGCTCGCCTGGAGTTGAGTGGCGGCCTATACACCATCGCATACCAAATCGAGTGAAATTGTCAACGTAATTTTGCGCAAACCCAGCGGCCAAAACACTTTATATTTCTCCTTTACGTCGCTTTAATTGATTCCTCGCCAGGCAATGACACACATTGCCATAAAAATTCATAGTTGCTTATGTTTTTAATGGCTAACGAAACTGTCGGGGCCCGCGTACACCAGGGCGTATGCGTGATGTGCCCGTGGCGCGGGTTCGGCTTTGGCTTTAGCTCTGGCTTTGGGCTCTGGGATTTTATTGAACCGCAAACGACGCTGATCGGTTGGCTCGACGACCTCAGTTATCACTCTTACTTACCGCGAATTATAATTGATGTTTGCCCAGGCGATGGCCAAGCCAGTACATATAGCTATGTGTATATTTTTGTATTTTTAGCCGCTTACGGAGGGTTATCTGCCCCGAAAAAAACTATGGCCCCAAGTGGCAATAATATTGTTTATTGCTGAGCCGCTTCTAAACTGTGGAAGTTATGTCTCAGTTGACAATGAAAATATATTAATTACTTTATTAGGCAGGGCAAAGTGAGACATCAAGCAGGCAGTTTAGGTAATTTATTTTTGATTTTATAGACTCTGTTGAGTTTCCTAATAAGTAAAGATAAAACTAAATCGATGCATAAATGCGCATATGAAATAATCCAAGCCATATTTCAGCAACTTTGCATAAATGGTTATATTTTTTGTTAACCTATTTGGGTACACCTTCTCTTGCATTTCATAAAGCTCAACTTATGTTTCATCTTTTCAAGGCTTAAGCAATTATGCATTTCTTAATTATCTATAAAATTAAGTGAAGGATATATATAGAGAGTTTTAACTTATTGCATCTGTTTCCTTTCAAGTTAAAACCCCAATTAAGTGTCATTTAAGAGTGAAACGCACCGTAACCCAAGCCGAAACCGGCTTATTTCCTCCATGTAAAACATTTTCCTTCTGAATGATTTTCGCAGTGATTTCCTTTGACTGTTTTATGTACCAATCAGCAACATTTCACTAATGCACTCCGATCTCTCTTCCGACATTTTGCAGCAACGGGCCGGCGTACGATTTCCCAAAGCAGCAGCACAGATAAGTCGACAGCACGACTTGAATTATTGCACGCAACAGCGACAGCAGGCCCATCTACAGCAGCCACAGCCTTAGCTGCGGCAGGGGCGGAAAAGCGAGGAAAAGCGGCTGGAAAAGCAACCAAAGACGCAGCAGCTTCATTCTACAAAACAATTGTGGAAAAGTGGAAAACGTGTGTGTTGTGTCTCTGTGTGCCTGTGCAAAAGGCAAACAATAGAAAACCAGATAGAAAATCAGCAGAGAAAACAATCAGCAACAAAGCAGCAGCAGCAATATTTTTGAGTACTTTTGTTTATTTAGTTTGCTGTGGTTTTTTTCGGTATATGCTTCGGTTACGATGTCGCTGATGAAAATTCATCGAAGCAATGAATCATTTTGCAGTTGCTGGTTGCTCTTGTTGGTGGCATTGTTGGTAGTCGAGGCGGCTTCGGCCACGTTGAGTGAGACACAGACCAATGCAACGCAAACTAATGGTGCAATTAGAGAGCCGGAGCAGCAAACGAGGCATGTGCAACATCAGCAGCAGCAGCAGCAGCAGCTGAATGCGACCGCCGGCGACGGCGACGGCGAAAGCCGAAATTCAGCGGAAATTTTCAGTCCCGGCGATGTGGGTAAGTCTTCCAGCACTCTACACTCTACACACTCCACACTCCCAACCCCACACAACCACACACGAACGGATAAAATTGCCAACTAGCCAAAATAAATCTATGCCAATTATTGACCAACTGCCAGCAGACGAGGCAACAATCGCCGCTGCAACATTCGAGTGGCTGACTCAAAAAACAATTGCTGTTTAGGCCAGGCCAGGCCAGGCCGACCGACGAATGTGGCCGAAGAAGCCGCCGCGGCATTGGCCAATCTTTTTGCATTTGAAAGCTTGAAGCGGTTGTCAACGATGTTGGCGTTGTTATGAGACAGAAAGGAATTGTTTTTCTGTGAGGCAGTCTCCTTGCATTCAATTTTAAGTTTTTGCCTTTAGTTTTTATTAGCTGGGAAGTATAAACTTTAACTTTTTATCTTTTTTGTTAAAAACGTGGGTGAGTGGCTAAAACCTTCTTAGCAAAGAGCTTTACGGAGTTTGTAAAGAAAATATGTTAATAAAGAAGTTGCAGAAAAACTTCGATGTTTAATATTCATCAATAATTATTTTTGTGAGCCCTTAAATAATTTTCGAAAGGTACCGACCACAAGTGCGACCCATTTTCGGTCAAGTTCCCCTCCCCAAGTTTATTAAAACAAGATCCAACTGCAGAGATAAACCCACAAAATGTGAAACCCTACCGAGTTGCAAGTTTCCGAAAAAACATGAAACGGTTCTGCAAGGGCAAATGTCGAGGTGAAGATAGCCAGCCTTTCATAAATGCTTTTTAAAAGGTGGCTGCAAGTGCCGAGATTGATTAGACCGGCGGCTGGCTCTTTTGTCCCTGGCTGCCTCGCGCACTCATAAATGTAAACAGTAATTGTTATTTCAATTAAGTATTTTCATAAACAATTAAGTTTGGACTTGGTGATTTCTCGAATGCTCCACGGCGTGGGTGTCGATTGTCGTTTGCATTCGAAATCGAATTCGAAATGGAAATTGTATTTCAAATTTGAATGTGAATTCAATGGTCGACTTAAGTGTCTTTTTTATTGGAACAAAGTGTTGGGCCTAGAGTTTTTCGAGATCTTTTAGCTTCAGCCACTCATCTTTATTCATGAACTTTTGGGCTTTAGGTTTGAGACTAAGTTTTTACTAACTTTTTATGGCTGAGTGCAAAGGGTTTATACGTATGCGGCTGGCCCAGAGCTAACTAAACAAATGTTAATGCATTTTTATTATGCTTAATTTATGCACATTTAAGTATTTTGTATGTGCCCAATGAATGGCCATAATTTGGCTGTATTTAGTCGGTCTTTTCCTTTTGGCCAGCCTCCTCTTACGAAATGCAATTTTCGAAGCTGCCCCGGCCAGTTGTAGGTGTCGTTTGCTGGCCACTTGAGCACACGAGATATCGTCTGAAAATATCAATATTGGTGTGTCTGGGTCTCGGCTTGAGGCTGGTGTGTGCTCATTACGTTTACCTGTTTCTTTACTTTTTGTTTCGCTTCTTTTTTGTTTTTTTTTTTTTGGGAACGAGAGACCTCATGTGCGTCCATTGCGTAATCCCACTCGTTTAGCAGGCGTAGTGAAGCGTTGGCAAGCTCCGAAGAGAAGACGAGCCAAAGAGCCGAAAGCAAAATCTGAAAAGTCAACAAAAAGCCAGCCAGCAACCAGTCAGCCAAGTGCATTTTGGGGCCAGGTCTGCAGCTGCCGGAGATTCCGACTCAAGCTCTAACTCGGTATCCACCAGGGCGTATACGCAATATGGGGGCGTGCATCAATGTGGGAAAGATACAGAGAAAGAGGCAAAGTAGTGAAGTCATTGTTAGTTGTGCATAGAGAGAAATTTATTTGACTTTTGTTGATGTATTAAAAAGTTAAGAGTATGAGAAAGAAATATTAGAGAAGCAAGTGCCTGTTTAGCTAAGTATTCTTCATCATTTGTGTTAACATGCAAGTTATTCAAAAATAGTACATTTCTTTCGGTGTAAGCCCGCGGTAAAAGCAGCTGCAACTGCTCAAATATTTAGCCCTTTTGCCTTCCGTATTACGTACTCTGATTCGGATTTTGTTTCTGCCTCTAGCTTTTTCTTTCCACTCGCTCCATTCGCTCGATATGTAATAACAAATATTCAATCAAAATATTTGCTCTGTTCATTATTTGATAGGTCCGAGTCGCACATGTGTAAACAGGCCAGCGAACATACTGATATCGGTCGCTTTATAATAGATCTTCTTCACGGAACTAATCGATGGCGTCGAGTTCAGGCGCACCGTGATCGGTTGGCAAGGCCAAGAATTATTTACATATAATTATGTAAACTTAAGAGCTGGGAGGGCTTCGGAAAAAGATAAATGAAAAAGGGAAGTGAAACAGCAAACAAACAATAGCGAACATTGAATGAAAATAAATATGGTTCTCTCAGCAATTTGATTTCAGTTTGAAGATAAGACAATACTGGAAATATTCTCATTATATTCAAATATGTTTTGTTTTCCTCAACTTAATATCTCGAAAACAAGTTATTATTTAATTAATATTATATTTAATATTCAAACTCTCTTGTATATTAAAATTATTTCATAATTTGCCTTGACTGTGAGTCCCCCAAACTCAAATTATATTCTAAATTGCATAAAATGTTTCCCAACAAATTGGCAGTAAAAATAAAACTCTAAAACCAAATTAAAAGCCACAAACATACATTATACAATAAGTGTAAAATGGCTAATGTTATCATCAAATTTTTTCCTTATTTCCTGGATATTTACATTAATTTCGCATGGTTTTTGCCTTTGAATTGAATTTAATTTGAAGACCTCATTCCCATTCCCAGTTGGTAACTTTTGTGGTTAGTGTTTTTTGGCGAGGAAAAGGAAATAAAACGTGCAATTTGTGTCGGCGGTGAATTTCAATTTAGTGAGTTTTTATCTTCGCCTTATTTTTTATATAAACTGTTTATAATTTCTTTTTCATTAGCTTTCGTTGCGGCCCCGGTTTATTGAACCCTTTGGCAGGTCCATAATTTGGTTAATTTCCTCCGCCGCGTCGTCCGTTGTCTTTCCCGGCGGTTTTATGTTATGTATTTCTCGGCTGCGTGATTAATAATAAAACCGCTGGTGACCCACAACTCCGGTTTATGCAATAGCGATGATTTAGTGGCGACTTAATTAAAATCCGTGGGACAAAAGAAAGCGGCCGAAAGCTAATTATGGGGGTGGTGCAAAAGGTTTAATCTGCTGCGTTGCGTAAAAGGGGCTCCCGAGCCGATGATGAGCATGTGCCACGCCCCTTCTGGCCATTCGCAACGCCTCAATGCACAGGTATTGAAAAGTACTTTTATTTTCCGCCGAGCTCGCTAAGCCAAACAAAAAAACGGAAGCCCCCGAACGTCGCACAATGGCACCGAGGAGTGGATATAGTAGTATGTATGGATAAAGAAAAGCTGAATAATACAAGTACTAACAAAACTCGGTAATTATCCAACATATGCGCCTTTGAAATGGAAAACAAAGTGGAAATCGCTCCCCGGGTCGTAATTGCGCAATTAAAAGGTCAGTCCCATAAACCTTATATTGCCAACATTTGGGTGTCAGCGGTCTGTCAAGGCGGCCGGCAAGGGTTCAAGCCGCACCAGGAAGCCCAAAAGCCAGCGCCAAAACGATTCATTTAGCGGCATTTCACGACAACTTCAGCTTCAGTTTCTGTTTTCTGCTTTGCAGTTTTTCAGTTTGCAGCTTTCAGCTTTTCAGCCCCATTTCCGCATTGACATCCGTGATGCGATGCTTTTGGCTTGCATTTCTTCGTCGCGAGTGCGAGTACCTTTGCCATTTCTCTTGGCTTTCTCACGTCCCAGCGTCGCTGGCAGCTGCACTTCCTGCATTCGTCTGCACTTTCTGCACCCACAAAAGCTGGCTCGCAGCGATGGCTCCTTCTTTGGCCAAATGTCGAATTGAACAACTTTGGCACGGCTCCTGCGAAGAGTTGGACTCGACCAGGCATTGCTGCAGACAGCAGAGAAATGAGTGTGGATAATTTTGGTTATTGATTCCATGAGTTTTTTTGCTTTGCTAAAAATCCTAAAAAAAAATAAGGCAAATAGGAAAAGATTTGGGACCTAAAGCTGTTTGAAAATTTCCTTATATTCCTTTTAAAAGTCATATTTTGTATTCATTTATTTATCTTCTTTTAAGAGGTTTGTAATTTTAGAATTAATTTATTTTAACTAAAAAACAATTCGGAATTACAAATAAAGTTAATTTCTTAAGTTAATTTTGATTTTAATTGATTTAAATTAGGTAATTCGGCAGATTCCGATAAATTAGAACCAGATACCTTTCCGAAGGTTTTCGCATCGAACTTAAATTGATGTAATTGGACCTCACATTTACTAAAAAAATATTTTTTTTAAATGGATATTTCTAAAACATGGCGTAAAGGAATCTAGTTCGAAGTCATCTCATCGAAAACTTTTGAAAAAGTCTATTTCGGTTCTTGGATCTGAAATGTGGTTCCTTGCTTGAAATAAAATGTGTAAAAAAATTCCAATAAATTGTATATTATTGTTTACTTAAAAAATATTAAATACATAACATTGTCTTGTATCAAAATGCTCTATATTTTCGAAAACTTATAGCTAATATTGATAATATTGATATTTTATAGTAATTTTTCGATTTTATAAATCGTTTTAAATTTGTGATGTGGTGTGATTCGTTATTTCGTATTCATGCTACAAATGCTCCATATGTTGAATAGGTTTTTTTCCCAATGGTTTTCCCATACAGAAAAACCCACTTAACTGACTTTAGAGTCCAGTTTGTGGGGACTACACCCCCTATAAAACGGAATTCCCCGTTATGCTCAAGGAGCTGTGTGGCATTTGCTGGATTTTGGCATTTCATTTCGCGTTGCATGCTTCGATTTCACATTAGAAATGCTTTCGATTGGCGATTCCAGGTAAAAACATGTCTTGCATGTCCGCAGCTCAGAGAGTCAAAAAAAATAAAAAACTAAAAATCAAAAATCGAAAAACGAACCACGAAAAAGAGCCGAAATAACCAAACACGTTTCAGCCATGAACGTGGGATGGTATATACTCATAGTATATATACGTATATGGGGGATAGGGTGCAGCAAGTTGCAGGCTGCAAACGAAAGTGAGAAATGCAAGAAAGAAAGAAAAAACAAAGTGGGAAAATAAGAAAAATTGCAACGAAAGCCGGAGAAAGTTTTTGTTTCTGCCAAGGCGGCATTTAAAATGTGAATTTATGAACTGCCCGCTGTTTCTGCGAGCGGTTATGAGTGCCTCTGTGTTTGTCTTTCTCTCTCTCTGAGGTAAGTTGGGCAAATGCCGTGGAAAATACTGAAAACCAGAAAGCAAAAGTGAGGCTGAATTAGTGCCAGGGAATTAATGAAAGTTTTCAGCGTTTATGATGATTGGATTTGCATTTGCATTCGCTCTGCTTGAATGGCTTTCTTTTGCTGCCCAGGAAACCGAATAATAAGTGAATTTAAATGAATCAGAAAGTGATGAGTCAAGGTCGCCAAAAGCGTAAGTCTTAGCCAAGTCTTTTCTGAGAAATCTGTCGTCAATGATTAAATATGGCAAGGGTAGTTGAGAGATTTGTTTATCTTATTTTGGTAATATATTTTGGGAATTAAATATAGAAATTGGGGTTTAAAATAAGAAATTCTATATCTAATGCTTAAAAACAATAAAACATTTGCAGCTATAAGATTTTTAGATATAATATCTTTCCATTTTCTATTTAAATAGAATTTCATTTATCAGTTGCTTCGCTTCAGCTTTATTAAGAATTAATTTATTACCCATCTTCAAGGAACATTACTGTTTTAATTAAATTTTTTTCAATGAAATCGTAATAACCTCTAACTGTTATTATTCAATTAGCCTTCAGCGTACTTATAACTTTTAATTTCTTACCAAATTACATAAACTGAAAACTATTAGTTATTAAAGTCTAGCTCATTCCCTTCTAATACGATTTCCGCTGAAATCTGCACTTTTAAATTATATTAAAAGTTAAATAAAAAGTACATTTGTTGTGTAACTTTTGGCGGAGTTTCTGATGCCTAATTATAAATTATAAATTCGGTCTATGTGTCATGGTTGTTTGGGGCGGAAATTTCCAAATTTTCTGTCAATTTTGCTTTTGGCGGCCTGTGCAACGTTGCGTATGATTGACATTTGTGTCACAGCCACAGTCGCTCGCTATATACCTATGTGATTATGAATTTTCCGCTCATTGAATGATATTTCATAACTTCAAATGTGACACCATTAAATGAGTTTAGACAATCGAATCAAACACAGCTGTCAGCACGATCGAATGCATTGCGTGTACGAGTGTTTCAGTTGTCGAGAGTACGTACTTCCAGAGTGTTTCTCGGTCTGTTCGTTTGTCAATTAGCAATGAACAAACTGCAAAGTCAGCTGTGACTGCGAGCTGCGACTGTCTGTCAGGCCCCTCTGCCCACTCGTGCCGTGGCGGTAATTTATTTTTAATTAAAAGTTCTAAACAAAAGCCAAGACATGCGATTCATTCAAGCGCTAATATACTGCCAACCAACCCCCGCTCAACTATCTATAGTTTTGTGTTTTTCTAACTCAATTGTGTTGGATACACTGAGGAAACTGAAGCTTTTCTCACTAAGCTTTAATTATATTGTAGAATAGACATTTGTGAATTTTAATGAAGTCTTATTATATTATTTAAATATATATTTTATTTACAAAATATTTAATTAAATGTTTAGTTTAAATACCAACAGATTAATTGATTTATTTTGTAGAAAAAAAGCTTAAAAATTTCCAAAAAATGTGAAACAATTAAGAGCTTAAGCCTTTTCTCCCTGTTTAAGCCAACATTGAGTTCGGGTGGCATCTGTGCAATTATTGGACGACGTGAGGTGGCGGAGGAGAGGGCAACCTTGATGGGCTTTGTGCGGCGGCAAAGTCTCATTAGCTGCCAAATAAAACTTGGCTTTTTTCGACCAGAATCGCCAGCCGAACCGGGCGGGGTCTTCTCCATTGTTCGCCTCTGGCATAGGAGGCAGAGTTCGATGCGAGTTTCGCAAAAATGTAGAAGCTAATGCTGGCATTAGTCACGCCGTCGCATCCGTTTGATGGCTGCTTTGTTTTCGTACTTAACCGGAGATTAATCACCTGCCAAACGCTGCACAATTTTCGGGCATTATGTAAGCTGCTTAGAATTCCCCAAACCTATTTCGCAGTTTGCAATTTGCCAATTGCCAGAGCTCCACAAAAAATATGAAGCAAAGTAAACACAAATAGCTGTTGACAGCCAAGAGAACCGTTTCTGATGCCCGTCTTGGGTTGGTTTTTCGATTCCGATTCGGCTTTGGTTTTGTTTGCCCCAACTTGGCTCTGGCACAGCCGAAAAAATCGTGTATATGACCAAAATCAAATTAAAATTCCACAACGCATGCCAAGCGGCAGCGGCGGTGGCCAACGGCAGAGGCATTTTCAGCATGGCTAATGCCAAGAAGTCGGCCGGGCCAACTCGGAACGGCCAGCCACAGTTCCCAATTCCAAAAGGGAGGAAGTCAGAGCGCCTGGGAAGTACTCTTTACTATCGTGAAATAATGATTCTACTTTCAAGTTATAATTATTGGGAAAATCAAATGCAAAGCTTCAATAATTAAAATACATCCATATTATATTTTATAATGGGAGTCTTGTGGAATCAAAATATTCCAAAGTTTGCCTTATCTTTTTTAGAATTTCCTGAATCTATACCCATAGTTAAGCCACCTTTTGGCAGTATATATAGACAGATAGATCCATAGCCGATCCGCCGTCTGTGACTCCGACTGTGACTGCGGCCAAAATGGCAACCGACGGCTGCTTGTCGGTTGTCGTTCGTTGTTTCATTGAAGGCGACGTGACGAGACGCCCAAATGGGGCGCTCAGTGTTGAAAAATCCGGCAGAAAACACCGCCAAACGAAGAAACCGAGAAACGGCCGGGCCAAAACAAACGTCTAAGTGGCCAAAATGCGGCAGCCAGCGGCGCGGCAGCGGCATCTGCAACTTGTTCTAGCCGCGTTGCCAGTGCAACCTTGGCCTAAACTGCCAGCCAATGAACTAAATGTTTGTGAAAAGCAGCAACAGTGTTTGTTGGCGGGCATTGTTTCTCCTCCGAGTTTCTGTTTTGGCTCTTTTGGCAATGCGAAAATTAAACAATTGTGCAAGCCGCCTTGTAATTGTTGTGCCCGGATCGCGGGTCAAACAGCTCGGAGTTTAGGCCCATTGCCCAATAATGGCCGTAATGACCAGCTGCCTGGCCGGAGGCTCCTAACCGTAGAACATAGAAGCTGCCGGGGGCCTTAGCTAATTAGCAACTGCAACAATACGAAAATAAATACAAATCAAATGAACCAGTTGGTTGGGTCGAAACGGTTTTTCGGGCTATGAAGCCAGCGTTTAAGCCAGCTGATTAATGGCCTAAAGAGCAGCCTCGTTTCTCAAGACCCATGCTCATGTTGTTGATGGCAAGAGATGCTATTTGGCCGTTTGTTAATACCGCAGATGATGCTGGCGATGGCGATGGCGAAGGCGATGGCGCTGGCGATGATGATGATTGTTGGACGAGGCCTTACCCTAGGCAAAGTTCGCATTCCAAACGGGTTCCGTGCTCGCCGCCTTAGTCGCATTTAATTTCCATTTTCAGATTTGTTTTTCCAATATTTGTCACGATCTGGCGTCAAGAATGCCAGCGGCAGGCAACCTACACGGAGCAAGAAAATTGATAAGGAAATGGGTTAGATACGGGGGACAATGTATATAATATGTGGTCTGTTATAAGCTTTTTATTGATTTTAATAATGATGTATGTTTCTCTTGCCATACAATTCAAGTAACTCTGCATTTACTGACTTGTATAATCGCAAAAAAGTGCCATTGCATAGCTATTCCGTTCTTTATTTAATAGATAATTTGTTAGTTTCAAGGAATTAAGAATAATTAAAACCCTTTTGAAATGGCAATGCTGTTAAAGCAATGATTATGGAGTTAAAATAAGAATAAATTACCTCAAACAATGCACCTTTGTTTGTTAAGCTAGAAAGTTGCAGGAAGTTACATGTTCAGTGCAGAATTTACAATTCGAATCAATTATTTTGTGCCGTGCACTTGGGCAAAGCCCCTTTGAAAATATTCCATTGAATATCTGATCTAATGGGTAAATATTTTTACGTTGCAGATGCCGTCGGCGATAAACCCACCACGTACAGGCCCTCGGGCGCCAACAGGCCATCGGTTGCGCCACTCAACTCGGCGCAGGATCGGGAGCGCAAGCTGATGAATGTGCTGGCTGCCCGGCGGTCGGCCCTTCATCGCGGTGGCTTTCGCACCCGGATTGGAACCACCGGACGCAGTGCCATCTCCCCTGCTGCGGCGGCGGCGGTCGAGAGCACCTCTAAGGCGCCCAGTGATCCTCGGTCCGTTTGCATCCGGAACTGCACCAAGAACTTCACGCGCCGCACCACCGCCAGTTGCATGCGACAGTGCGCGAACTTCACCCGCATGGCCATGGCCTCCAGTGGCAACAGTTCGGTGGTGCTAAAGGGTCTGGCAGCTAAGGGATCCGTTTCCGTGGGGGATCGGGACACCAACGAGATCTTGTTCAGCGACGAGTCCTCGCATGGACTGTTTGTGGTGGCCAAGGACCAGAATGACACGGTGAACCACATAGCAGATGGCGTAAAGCCACCAGTGGTGGGCGGTAAGGGCAGCCGGGGCAAGGCCACCTCCATGGAGCACGGCGAAGAGGATGCCGAGGAGGAGGAGGATGAGCTGAAGCCATATGTCTATTTCGGAGCCAAGCTGCCGCCGATTCGACCCGGTGGCTTGACCATTAAGCCCGCCGAGGGCGATGACGAGCATCCGCGAGTGCTGGAGGTTTCGGTGGCTCAGAGCAGCACCACCACAACGCTAACCACTACCAGCAGCACCACTCCAGAGCCACCAAGCTCTACCAGGCCCACAGCCTCCACGCGAAGACCCTTGACCCCCGTGGAGCGTAGTCGCAGCAGGTACAAGTATCACATGCGGGATCGGGGTCTTGCTCCTGCTCCGGCACCTGCGGCAGCTCCACCCGTCCAGCCAGTGAGTCGCACGAGGTATGTGGGTTCGGGAAGACCCACTGCAGGGCTAGCTGATCCTGTCCCTGAGGTGAAGCAGGCGGAAGTAGAGGCAACCAAGCCAGTGATGGTGCGAAGAGTGGTCCAAAAGGCAACGCCCTCTTCCTCTACGCCACTGATCATCACAGTACTCAGTGCCGAGGAGGAAACTACAGTGGGGCAGGCAGAAACCACCACCTCGACGACGACTACAACGACAACAACGACGACAGTGAAACCCACCACCACAACCAGTACAAGTACCCAGGCACCCAGCACCACCAGCAGAACAACCACGACTACAACGACAACGACAACGACACCAGTGCCCACCACAACACCGAAAGCCACAATTCCTACCTCCACAACTACCACTTCGACGAGTAGCACCACGACCAGCACCACCACAAGCACCACTAGTACGTCCACTACTGCCACCCCTAAAGCACCCAAAACCATTAGTGAAAAGGACACAGAGCTCATCAGAGCTTTGGGACCGGCCTTGACCCAGGAGATCAACATCGAGGATCAGAACAACCTCATTATCTTCTGCAACAACACCGCCGACTGTGGGGCGACTCCTCGCACCCATACACAGCCCTCGCACACCACTGACTCCAGTCAAAAGATTCTGCGCACCACTGTCCTTACCTCGGTTAGATCCACTGTGAATCCGCGGCCCACTAGTACCAGTACGACCACCACGGTGGCACCTCCGCCGGTTGCGCCAGCATCATCCGGGGATGTCTACATCGGGATTGTGGAGTCCTCATCCTCTGCTGCCCCGCAGGATATCAGCTCCACGGCGATAGCCAACGAAAGGGACTTGAATCTGGAGATGCGTCGCATGAACCTGGTCACTCTGGTGCTGGTGGCCGTGGGTGTAATCCCGCTGGCCGCCATTATCCTTTACCTTGCGAGGAACTACGTGGTGCGGCGTCGGGCCAAGCAGGGCGAGGTCTTTGACGTTTGCATCACGGACCAGCAGCCCATAAGTCCAGTGAAGAAGGTAGACTCGAAATACCAAGTAGACGACGACGAGGATGAGGTGGATCATCCGCATCATCACCAGCACCACCAGCAGCAACAGCAGCACCATCAGCAGCAGCAGCACCATCAGTCCATGCCCATGTCCCAAGCAACCCAAAGGGATGCGAATCACAATAGGTATGGAAGTAACAACGATGACAAGACATCGCTGGCCAGCGAGTTCCAGGAGTTCGAGCGGAGCAACATCCGGCTGAAGAGTCTCCTCGGCGAAGGAAACTTTGGCCAGGTGTGGAAGGCGGAGGCGGACGATCTGAGCGGGCACTTTGGGGCCACAAGAATCGTGGCCGTGAAGACAATCAGAGCCTGCAGTGCCCAGGTGAGCCTCAAGGACGAGGCCAACATCATGCGCAAGCTGGGATCTCACCAGAATGTGGTCACGCTGCTAGGGGCCTGTGTGGAGAGCGGTGAGTCTTCATCAATTCGATAATAATAAGAATCTAAATCTAAATTTAAATTGTTTGCTCCCAGAACCACACATGCTGATCATGGAGTACGCCATGAGGGGTCGTCTGCTGTCCCTTTTGCGGGCGGCGCGAAGTGCCACCAATATATTGCCAGCATCAGTGCCAGGCGGCCGGAGTCTGGCGCCTTTGTCGCCCCGCACCCTGGCAGGCTTTGCCCTGGACATAGCCTGCGGAATGGAGTACATAGCGGGCCGAAGGGTAAAATAATCACAAGACACTTAATTATACCATTTATTTATAATTTATTAATCAATATTGTATTTCTAGATCGTCCATCGAGATCTGGCCGCTCGCAATGTGCTCCTCGATCATAATGGCATGTGCAAGATCTGTGATTTTGGCATGTCCATCGATCTGGACGCGGAGCGTCTGCGCAAGGAGCAGGAGAAGAATGCGGCCAACGATTTGCTGCGTCACAATGCCCACAAGTTCAAGTTCGACTTCGGTAGCCGGTACATCCTGCAGCACTGGCAACACACCTTTGGCCAGGGCCATGGTCCTGGCCAAGGCAACTGCTCCAAGGAGCACGGTCACGGGGAGAAGAAGTCGCACCATGGCCACGACACCATCGGCAAGAGGCATGCTCTGCCCATTCGCTGGATGGCGCCGGAGAGCCTGCAGTACCACATGTTCACCACCGAGACGGACATCTGGGCCTTCGGGATTGTGCTGTGGGAGATTGCCACGCTGGGTAGGTTCTGGAATTTTATTTGGAAAATAATTATTATTTAGATTACCATATAATCGTTTGAAAATGTAGACAGACCTTTAATAATTAATTCGAAAATGAAAATGAGAAAAAGCAAGATTGTTTCTGTTAAATATAATTCTATATCTCGGTAATCAAAATTCTTTAGTTGAGAGATTGTCACTAACATTGATCCATTAAGCTTTACATTCTGCAAATAAAACCATTTCTTTTATTTTAAAAGTCAGTGCTAAAATTATTTTACTGTCAAAAAATGTATACCATTCATTAAGGAAATAAGAGAATCAAATTAAGCTGTCGTTTCATGATTCTATAATGAGGATATTCAATTTGGAGTTGAGTTTGCGGTTATCTGTTTATTTATTTCGTCCAGAATGACGCTTACTAATCACGCTATTGTTCCATATAATTATCTTATTAAATAATCACTAATTTGAGATCGAGAAGAGAACAATTTAACAGATTTATGACATGCTAAAAACTATTGAAGATTATTTCACATCCAGCTGAAATGAATACACATAAAAAATATAAATAATATATCTTATTAATTCTTTTATTTACAGGCTCCACGCCTTACTCCCAGCTGACTGGCCGGGAAGTCATCCGTCGGGTACCCCAGGGCCTGCGGCCGGAGCTGCCCAAGGAGAGCCGGCACGAGTTCTACAACCTAATGTCCCGCTGCTGGCACAAGGATCCCCACATGCGACCCTCCTTCGCCCAGTCCCGGCTGGAGATCACAAGGTCGCTGCACAAGTGGGTGGACGACGACTCGGCGGCGTCGGACTACATGGACGTGAGCGGGTTCAGCGAGGATCTCGAGCACGGAGTGGTCTACTTCAACCACCGGATCTCGGAGTTCGAGTGCGAAATATGACGCTAACTGAACCCAGCCCCCTCCAGGCATCTCAACCACCTCAGTCCCATCCCGAACTCATCCAAAAAACACCTGTCTTTCGAAATTCTCTTCCCCCGCAGACGTGCTGGTCGAGCAGTATTATTTGTATTTTATCGTTAATATTCCACTTCGATCCATTGTAAATATTTATACGAAAATGCTTATGATTTACGTTTAATGAATGGCGCTACATATGCCTAGTTTAATATTCGTCACTTAGTTCTTCTAGTCTGTATCTCTGAATTCCCATCTTCGAGTTGAGCTATATTCCCCGACTTAGCCCGGATTTGACTGCACTATCCAAACATATAGGGTTCGAACCACATCTTTTGTGTAAAATTATTCGTTGATATAGATAGGCGCGTGCAGCGCATAGGACATATGTAATTGTATTTTATATCTAGCTATAGAATTGTACAAATAAATTAATTAAACACGAAATATAATTATGAATATTACACCAGTTAAAGTTGAAGTTGTTATTTGGAGTTTGGGTAATTTTCAGATTCCTTCTTTAAATTAGTTGATACTTTTGATACTCTTGATTTAAGATTTATTTGTCTAATTAAATCATTGAAACATTGTATATTTGGGTATTTCTCTGATCTTTACAATTTCCTCTACATTTTATTTGATAACTGAACTGTTAGCTTACATTATGTTATTTTAAAGATGAAGCTTTTAATGCTTTTAATACCAGTCAGGCAACTTTTATTTAAGTTAACTCTGGCTTAAGCTTCGATCTCTTTGTTCAGATCTGGCAGCTTGGATAAGCTAGTTCCAGCAACTGGTTCCAAAAGCAAGCGGGCTTATTTCAAAATATATGACTAAAGGCAAATAAAAAAGTAATATTTTTGAAATACAAAAGCCACTAGCCCCCTAGTAAAAATACAATTAAATAATATATTTTTGCACACTGTTTTATAATATTTTAAGAAGATCTTAAAAGTGGTTTCTCCTTCTTTAAAAGGGTCTAAAACTGTCCTTGATGGTTAAAAGTCTCTTAAAGACTTGTGAAATCTTGAAGTTTACCTTGAAAATGTATAAATAAATATTGTGAACCATATTTTATGCAAATCAGTAGTACTTCACATATTGAAAACTATATTACACACGCCTAGGACGCCCTAAACTGAAAACCGGAATTCGGTTTAAAAATATGCATTGCCTCTGGCTAAAAATATATGCATAATTAGGCCTGCAGCTGTATGCCTTTTGAATATCAACCCAAAATGCAAGACCATAAAGTAAACCTGATTATTTTCAATGTCAAAGTTCTTATGCATATCTTTTTATTAATATCCCAAAAAGGCAGGGTCAGTAATCCCAAACCGAATCCAACCAGCCTGCAGTGCTAGTTTTGTGGTCGGTCACTCCCCAACCGGAACACACAAGTCGGAAAATAAAGAAATAAATATAAAAATAAAACTGTAATGTGCAAATTAGCAAAGTGCATCGCGGTTTTACAATTTTACTTTATGGCCACTGAGATGAACGCCGGTAGCGGAAAAATCTACCTACATATATGCAGCGTGAAAATCCAGCGATGTGGACGACAGTTTTGGCCATGGTTGCCTGATTGATGACGAGGCAATTAAACACACGTCCAGCGATGCGGTAATCTCGACAAATGGACATTAAGATAAAGTGCGTGGAGGCTGGAAAAATCGTTGCGTGCAAATGAAAACGAAATGAAAATGCAGCTGGTGCCGTTGTGCCGCTGCTGTGGTTACCAAGGAAAGTGTGAAGAAAATGCTCCTTAAGTGGTCATTGGAGGCACTTGCCCTGGAGCACTTGACGCTATAGTTTATGGGTTTAGCCAATGATGAAGAAATAACAATAAAGCGCAAAAAAGCGAAACGACAAAGGCACGAACAATCATTAATAGACGCGGCACAGTGGGGTGCGAGACGATTTAAAATCATTAGCTTGGGATATTTATAGATTGTTAACGGTGTCTGTAAAGGGATATTAAGGAAAATTTCCATTCATAAAAGTATATTTTGCTTTCATTAAACTGAGAGCAACCTTGTTTAACTATTTAATATTTAAACATAACAGATTAATTCTAAACTGAGGAAGTCAGAAGTTTGAAGTGCATTTAAGGCTTCTGTGTAGTATTTTGTTTACTAAGAACTTCATTAATATTTTCCATATGAATCATATTGCACGATAAAACAACTATAATTTAATGTGCAAACATATGTTAACCAAATAATGTCTCTAAATACTAAATTTTAAAATACTCTATAAGTAAATGAGAGCCTTAGTAATTTAAAAAATGGTTTGAAAATATTATACATTTTACTGATGTAAATCTAAACAACATTTTAAGCAACGTTTTATCCACTGTACTCCGACTGACGGATAGGCGGAGGCGCTAACAACCTGCCCAAAGTTGCCACCGAGGGCTGTCTTAAAAAACGAAAGTGCCGCCGCTGATGGCTGTGAAATTAATTTTCTTTCCTCAACTCCTGAACTGAACCCCCTTCGATGGAGTGGTCAGAGTGTTTTTCATGGCTAATGATGCCGATAGAAAGCAGTTTAAATATACGGCTTAGCATGCTTCCGTTTTTGGCGATTTGCTTCCTGACCCAGTCCCAAAACAAATGACTTCGGACACGAACTTGGCGAGCGACGAGCGACTCTGGGCTAGAGCCAAATTATTTATATAAATAATGAAAAGCTTCCGCATTTAGCGCTAATATATTCATACATATATTCAAATGGGAGCCATCTAAGCAACGGTTCAATGACCTGCGAACTGCAGAGCTGCACAAGAAATGCAATTTGCCGAGGCACAAACACGTTGCAGAGAGTTGAAATTGCAGCAAGAGGTCCAGAACGCCAACCGAACCAAAGTCACAGCGACAGCAGCAGTAAAAACACCAGCAGCAGAAGCAGCAGCAACAGCAGCAAAAGCCGCAGCAGTTAAAGAGGCAGTGAGCAGCAGCTGAGGCAGCAAATCAGTCGGCGGCGAGTGTTGAAAGCGTTCAGACGTAGCAGGCGGACAAGAAACCAGACTAGGTCCAAAACGGCACCGTGAAGGTGAATGCCAAGAAGTGTGGCAAAGTAGAAAAGCTGCTAATTAAGGCGCGTGTGAAAAGTGTGAAAAATCTGCATTCAAAATCCGTAAATCCGTACTCCAAAATCAGCCAGACGGCACTGGCCAAAGCCATAAAAAGTGAAAATTATCGCCTTTAAGTAGAGTGGAAGTGGAATGGAAACTCGGTTCTTGCGCCGCAACAGGAAATAATCAGTTAAAAAGAGCTTAAAGCCCAGGCCGAACGGAGAAGGGAGCGGAGCGACTGGGCGAAGAAGAACCCAAGACTGAAGCTGATCTGAGGTGATTTCTTGAGCTCAGCCTCGTTTTATAAATTAATCATAAAAAAAGAGCGGAAAGCAGAAAACCAAAAACAAAGAAACAAAATCGAAATTGGAATTTCAAAATACGATTTTATTTGTGGTGGCTGTTGTTGTGGCTGTGGCATGTGTGTGTTTTTTAGCCAAATATGTGAAATGGAAAAAACTTTCTAAATGAGCAGAGGAGAAAAAAGAGCGCTTACAGCGACGCATAAAAATTTGAATTCTTTTTATTCTTTACGCCCGAGGAAATTGTGTCAGTCCGAGCTGTTTAAGGCGTGCGTGTGGGTCTGTTTATTTGTATATATGAGTCGCAGCTTTTCGGTATTCATGCTCGTGTCGGGTTCGTGCCCTGAGTCTTTCGTTTAGGGCCCGGCAAATTGCTTGGGACTTTTATGACGCGCTTTGTCCGGTGGCTGATATTGATTCTCCGATGCCGATTCCGATTCCGATTCCGATTCCGATGGGGACAGCTGTCGTCGCCAGTGGTGGCTAGTGGTTCAGCGGGTTCGCTTACTAGGTTAGTCGGTTAGCACCTAGTTGCGTCTGGGTGTTAGTCTGCTTAGTGGGATTCTGCGGAGATTGTCAGCGAGACTTTCTTGCTTTCCGATGCTGCTTTAATTTGTTTTCTTCAATTCGTTGTGCTTTGTATTTTCTTCAGCTCTTTCTGCCTTTTTTTTGTCAGTGGCCCGGTTTCGTTGTCTGCGCAACGCACGCAAATTACAAGCTAATTAAAGTGGCCAAAGAATTCGCTGCGGGATTGCATGCTCAGCCAGCTGCAGCATCTGCATCTGCATCTGCATCTGTAACTGTATCCCACTCCCCTTTCCGTTTGTAATTTGTTTTATATTTGTACTTTCCTGCGATGGCACCCACACCAAATTGCTGGCATGCCTGGGAACCGAAATAATGGCTGCAACATATGGGAAACGGCCGCGACTTATTGGCTTAATTTGATTAATCGTGGTACACCGCTTTCCCAGCCGGTTGCGGGTTACCAGTGTACACATATATATGCAAAGGCCGCACAATGTAAGCAAAAAAGATGAAGAAAAAATAACCAGAAGCACCAGCATTTTCCTTCAGCCTTTGCGGCCATTAGCGAAGATGGTCTCCTGCGCAGGTGTGCGAGATAAATTAAAGACTGCGGGCCTCGCCGAGTCGCATCCATGACAACGGCGGCATCCTCACGTTCGTGCAGCTAACATTGCGCATCATTTCATTCAATTATTTGCCTTGGGTGCCTGCGATGCCTGAAAGAAACGAATCTCGCCAATCTCCGGCCCACGTCTGCCATAAGTCTTCAGGCCCGGCCTTGGTTGCCTTTTCTAAACTGTCAACTGCGGTTGCCGCTCGGCAGATGCCGCCAAATTTTCACTTTTCATCTGTGCAAAAGGTCACAGCATCTTTGGCAAACATCGATGCTGCAGCTGTGCTGCGAGTGCCATTGCCTCCGAGGAGTTTGCCGCTGCCTTTTGGCGTTTTGGGTGTAGTTAGCATTCAGATTTGTCAGCTCCTTGGTCTATTCAGGGGAATAAAGAAAGACCAAATGAAAGAGAGACTTTCCTTTGCAAGTAATACATTTGCATGGCCAAGAAGAGAAACCGAGGGGCAGTTCACGAAAAGACAGGGCAAACTGGTGGATAGTGATGACAGGTTGTCAGTTTTTGTTTTTAAACAGTTGAATCCTCTTTTAGGATGACATTTTATTGCTTTTCTTAAAGTGTTCTAGTAATATATTATGTAATTTAATTCTTACTTATTAAATGCCATATACAAATTTATAAAAATACTTTAGAATATGAACTTAAAGATTAAAGAATTCTAATTAATATTTTACTGCAGAATCAATCTCCTTCTTTTGATTTGATAATAAATATCTATAAGTAAATATGAAGCTAAAACATTTAGGATGTCATTTTAAGCCAAAAAATCGATACCTACTTATTTCATACTACAAAATTTAAGAAATGTGAAGATTACTCAAACTCCCTAATTTATCATATCCAAAACTTTTAGGAAGTTCCATGGGTTTGCTCAAAAAGAAAGGAATATCGAACTCTTACCTATCATTTTCTATGATTTTGTAATACTTATTTAATGCTACAGAATATTTCCTTGTAATTTTTTTAATATTAACTTATTCTCTTGATTTCAACTAGCATAAAATACTTTTAAAAAGAAGTAACGCTTAAATCAAAGAATATGAGTGAAAGCCTCCCAGTGCACGCAAAATAAATGCTATTAATAAATAAGTCTTGAGTACAGTAATAAAGTTTTTCATTATTTTCCTGTTCCGCCTGCTTCGATTGATTTGCACGGCTGGCATCACTGCCTGGAGGAGTTTCCCCAAGCCTTCAGTGCTTGACAAATGTCTTCATCATGAGGATAGGAAGTTAGGGCCACAGCCAAATCAATCACACGACCTTTTGGCGTGTCTTATCGCCATTAAAGTGCCGCAAAACTGCAAGCCAGAGTCATAACCTCGTGTGGCAATAAAAATGGCAAAAGTAACAACAACCGGAGCGGCTTCGCTGCTTCACGCCTTGTTGGGCAGTCAACAGATATGACAGTCGACTCCGACTCCGGCTCAGATGATGATCATGATCATGACGACGCCGATGGCTGAGTGCGATTACCAAAAGCTGGCGACGCGAGATGACGCCGAGACCCGACTCTCGTAATAGCAATAGTTATAGTCTTGAGAGGCTTGTGTCTTGGCCAGACCAAGACGACGACGACGACTACGATGGTTATGAGCCGGGTGCTCCGCAGTCGTAATAGTAAACGCTCATGCTAATGACTCTTACTTTCAATGGAAAGCCGAAAATAAGCGGTTATGAATTTCTAAACAAATTGCACAAGTCCAAGAATAGACCAAAGTTACTTTTTTGCTTTTTGAAAGCGTGTGAGTGCGTCCATAAATAAACAATTAAGCAGCTGTCATTGTTCGGTTCGGGGAATTAAGCCAATCTTAGTAACAGCCACTGACCGCCCCCTGAATTAACTTTCCTTTGCAGACGAAATAGCTGAGCCACGAAAAGCCAGAAAAACAGAAGAGCTGAAAATGAAAGTGGGCCGCGCCTTCGGCTGCCTCTTCTGGGCCCTGCTCTATTGTGTGCTCTATCTGGACCTAGTCAGCGGAAATTCCGGCGACGATGAGCTCCTGGACTTTGACTTTGCGGACTCAAAGGATGTTACTGCCGGGGACAACTGGCAACTGGACGACCTGGCGGATCAGCAAGGCGAGCAGGCTGAGAAGAAGCTGGAGTCCAACATGCTGGACTTTAGCGTTGATCTCGACGAGCCAGAGCCGGAGCGTCAAGTACCGCCCTTCGACTGGCGAGAACGGGCTCTGAGGAACGCCTTGGCCAAGGCTCTGGCGGATGAGGGACTGCGACAGAAGTTCACCGAGGTAATGCCCATCCTAAGGGTGCTCTCCTCGCAGCAGAGACTGGCCCTGTCTGCTCTGATCTCCGCCCAGATGAACGCCAAGAAGGGTCACGACCTGAAGTTGGAACAGGTAATGAAGAAGCTTTAAGTCAAGAAAATTGTATTATTTAAACTATTTAAATTTACTTAATATTATTTAATCAATAGGTTCGCATGATGTTTGGCAATGACAAAAAGCTCCTGCTGCCCATTGTCTTTGATCTGGCTAATCTGGTCAAGAGTGCTACTAGGAAATATATCAATCTTGGATCGGACTTGGCCTCCGCTGCCCTGTTCCACAAGCCCATCGACCGCAGGGAGGATGTCCTCATAGCAGAAGAATCCCAGCTTGACGACCAAGTGGGCACCATTGCCGTGAGTGCCAAGCCAGAGGAGGAGGAAACCGATGATGAAGAGCCATCCGAGTCCCTGGAAGACTTCTTCGATGAGGTGCAGGCAGAGGTATTAGATCCGCAGATGATAAACGAGGCGCTGCAGGCGGATATTCGAAATAATATAACCAAGTCTTTGGACGAGGGAAGCCATGGCCAAAGAGTGCGCCGTTCGGCCAATGAATTTGTGCACAAACTCACGCGATCCGTGCCCATTTCGGTGACGGAACAGCAGCTCTTGGGGGGCATTGCGGGACGCACTGTCAAACTGAATACCACAGCTTTCCAACAGCCCAGTGGCTCCAATGAGGAGGATGGAGAAGAAGATGCTTTGGCTTCCAGTCAGTCCTATGCGGAAGTTGAAGACCTGGCCTTCGCCGGCCTCAATGGCACAGAGGTGCCCCTAAGTGCGGACGAAAGGCTGGATCTCCAGCGAAACAGCGGCGAGGATGTGGAGAAGCGAGAGGAGCCTCTGCCCAGTCCCGAGGAGCTCATAGCCGGACCACGTTACCGCCTGGGCAAGCGACCGCTTCCCGGCCAGAAATCTGCGTCGCCCATCAAGCGGAAGAGGGTGCAGACGGTGGGCAGTGGGCGGCCAGGACGACCCAAGACCGCCGCCAGTTCCCACAAGCCAGTGGTGGCGCCGCCGCACAAGAAATGCGAGCGCTTCACCAGCAACATGTGCATCCGCACCGAAGACTATCCGCTGTAAGATCCCCTCCCGTAGCTAGTTGGTGAGCTGTGTTCCCGGGTCCTGGTTCCTGGTTCCGGGCTCGGTCTCGGTCTCGGTCTCGGTCTCCTTAGTCCTTAGTATAATTTAGTCCGAATTTTAGATATTAATAAAAACCGTAATTTATTCAACTCACCTGCCCAACGATCCCTTGCACCTACGCTTAGTCACTGGTTTTTGGTTGGACTTAAACAACAAGCACTGGTTTCGGTAGGAGTTTCTGTATAAATTAGCTGGAAATAGTATATATATTGTCTTGAAAATCTAAACCCCACACAGCGAACAGATCATGGGCAGCATCCGGCGGCACAAGAATGCTATGTCCGCCCTCTTAGCCGAGTTCTATGACAAGCCAAACAATAATCTGGAGTTTGGCGATGAATTCGATGACTTTAGCCTGAGCAAAAAGAGGTGAGTGAGCAGAGAATCTTAAAATAAGATTGGATAAACATAAAATACAAATATAGAGAAAGTAGCTCTAGTTATCCAACGATCTTTTTACAACTATTTTTAGAAAGGTTTCCCAAACAAAAACATCTAAGCATTCAAACCTTTCGAAAGTAAAACATAAAATAGACTAAAGCTATTTTATTATACTTTTACAAGGGGAAACAATAACAAAATGATTCAAAATTATACGCTTTATGATAGATTTATAAGGATTATACAATATATAACCCTTATAAAAACGTTTCGAAAGACTTGTTTACTTTGGGGTGCTGTTATTATTTTAAAATCAGCACTTTACACCAATTAACACCATAAATGAAAGCATGTTTGTAATTAAATCAAAAAAAGCGAGTGAAATAAATGCTTAAATTTATTTTTCTTTACGCAAAGCTTAAGTAGAAATAGCTTCTATGTAACATTTCGTTTTAATGTATTATTTTCTCACTGATTTATTATATATCCTTCCTGAATTTATTCACTAATATTTAATGGTTTCTTTATCCCAGACGTGAGGACGAGGGCAGTGCCGGCGGCATGTGCCAGAGCGTGGTGCGCTACGCCCGACCCCAGAAGGCCAAGTCCGCTTCGGGAGAGTGGAAGTACATAGTGAACACTGGCCAACACACGCAAACCTTGCGGCTGGAGAAGTGCAGGTGGGTGTTAGACTTAACGCTCGGGAAAACCAAATTATATCTCCATCTCCGATTATCCGCAGTAATCCCGGCGAAAGCTGCTCGTACCTGGCGCAGACCTATCGCTCGCACTGCTCGCAGGTGTACAACTACCATCGCCTGCTCAGCTGGGACAAGGTGCGCGGCCTCCACGTGGACATCTTCAAGGTGCCCACCTGCTGCTCCTGCCAGGTGGACGGCTACCGGCAGCAGTTCCCGCCGCTCTCCTCCATCCAGGCCAAGGACTACTCGCCTCTGGCCAACATCAATCCAAACAACAATGGCTATAGCACCATAAACGAGGAGGATCTGGACTACGCTGACGAGAGCGAGGAGGATGAGCTGGGCCTGCGCTATCCCTCGTTCAACAACCGGGAGACCAATGAGCTCTACGCCAGCAGCAAGAAGGTGAGGGTCAAGCTACCTGGTGTCAGCACCAGCGTGGGTCCCTACCTCAGTCCGCCGGACGACGACGAGGATCGCTATGGAGGCGGCTTCAAGGCCTCCAGCTCCAGTTCCAGCTCCAGCTCCAGCTTCGGCTCGAAGAAGTATTACAGCCAGGCGAGCCGCCGGCGGCCGCAGCAGCAGTCGGAGGCGCGGCTGGACTTGGATCTGGCGCCGAGCGAGACGCATTCGGACCAAGAGGTAAACCCATTTGGTGGTGCTGCCGAGAAGCCGCGAGTCCCGCTCAATCGCAAGCGTATTTTTGCCTCCACCCACACAGCCCCACCCGCAATATCATCCGCTTCAGCATCACCAGGAGGAGCTGCCTTTGGCCTACGATTTCCACAGACCACAAGTCTACCAGCCCGCACGGGAACCGCCGCCATCGGTCCGGGAGGCGGCTATAGCCTCGCCATCGGTGCCGGCGGTGGCCCTGCCGCCCATGCCCATCAAGCAGGTGCCGCCGCAGCACCCGGTGCACCCACAGCTGCGCCACCTCAGCCCGGCAGGAGCAAGTCGCGACCCCGCTTCTATGCCCCACCAGCCACGACAACAGCCGGCTCAACATCATCACCAGCCGCATCGCCGACACTTCCGACCCAGCACACCGCATACTGGGAACCGGATCGGGAGCGGGAGCGGGATCAGTCGACGGCATCACCAGCAGCAGTACAGCCGCCGGCCGTCTATCCGGTGAGCTCGATCTTCACCAGCGGCGGAACAAGTTCGGATTCGGCGGCGGGCAAGAGGATCAACTACAACTACCACCCCATCATTGATTTCTTCGAGAAGAACCGGCGGGCTGAGGCGGCGGCTACCACAATGCATCCGGCGGCAGTGGCGGAGGAGTCCCGAATCGTGGAGCAGCGGGTGCCAGGCACCGGCGTGTTTCAGCATCCCATACCGGTGCCCACGACCCACGAGCGTCGCATGGGATTCGGAGCCGGTGGCGGTGGTGGTGGCGGCGGCATTGTTGTGGGTGGTGGTGGGCAACGTCCGGGGGCAGGTGCTCCTGGTCGGCTGGGCTTTGCCAGCGACAACGCCTGGACGCCAATGGTTGTGGAGTAGACTAAGTCGCATGATTCCGTTCAGCCTGAAACCCACGCAAATCTAACGCATTAATCATAATCTCTGCCGTTCTCGCCAGGAGCCCAATCTCGTAGTGGTCCAGCTGGTCCAGCTCCTAATCTCAACTCCCCCCGCCCGCAAAAACCCCTCTAATGTTTAACCAACTATGATAACTTATTTATTTATTTGTAGTGTGTAGAGAAAAATACGGGAGGACCTCGTTGTCGGGGAGGTTCACTTGGTCAAAGCTAGAGTTTTAGCAATAAACATAATTTATTTAAAATTTGTGGTGTTTTATTTTTCTTGTTGGGCTTAAAATATTGCAAGAAAAACTAGAAGAATAGGTGGGGGAATTCGGACTTCTTGTGGTCACTGTGCTGCTGTTAATTAGAAGCGAAAAAAGTTTGCAAAATGTAAAGCATCTTTTAGGCGCTTTGCAAATGTAAAGGCTAGGCGCATGCGCAACTGTTAAGTTTTAAGGTACTGTTAAGTTTGGTTTTGATAGTAAAAGGTGTTCATTAATAAATATTATATTATGTAAATATTAACGATGTATGTATCTATTTTTATATATATTTCGTACTTTAAATATTTATATTCTTACTATAAATTTCTGTAACGTTTTTGCAAATAAATATAAAACTGTTTACAAAACTGTTGATTAGAACGCAAAGAAAATATGTAAAAGCTAACTGAATCTTTAAAAACATGCTCTAAATATTTTGTCAGTAACAAGAAATATTATGACCAAAAGTATATCAAAATCATAACCAATCTGTCCCACTTTATTGTACTATAAATGTAAATGACAGCACCCCGTAGTTATATATTCCAAAATCACTTTCCAATAGATTTTAAGAACCCATAAAAATAGAAACCTAATGCCATAACTTCGAAATTTCGCACAATAAAGCAGTTAAGCTGACCATTGTGTGAACTTAATTGTTATTAATATCTGGATCCCTGCCAGTTTTACTGTCCATAAAAAACAACGGCAAAAATGATGCCCATTAGGAGAGTCGGCAAAATGAACCATATTATTTTTTGTTATCGCAGACCAGAAATTCCTGAATTTTTTAGGCCCATAAAGTAGTCCCAATTCGTCCATAAATCAAGCCCATGAAGCCATCCCCATTATTCCCATTCCATAGGAAATATTTTAAGCATCCAAATTAATAGACCAGTGCATAAATTATTTCGCCTTTCGCCCGGATGACACAAATACATACTATATTCGTATAAATATTTGCGGGTCTCCGGCGAAGTTCAAGTTGAGGGTCAAGCGGCGCGCTCGCTAATGAGATTCGAGACCGCGAAAATAAAAACACTTACAAACACGATCGACGAAAATTGAAACTAGTTTTTAACCAGAAAGTCAGAGAGCCAAAGAGGCAGCTAGCCAGAAAGCCAGAAAGTTGCATGCGCAGAGACAGAAACCGTGGCTGAAATGTGCCAAGCCGCAGACTTTGCATATATGCAAAGTGGGTTTCTAAAGCGAAACGGAGTCGGTGTCGGAGGCATTGGCTTAGCTTCGATTTTAACTCCGACTTTGACCAGTTATAACATTGGACGTTGAACGCAGCAACCTGCAACCAGCCACCAGCAACTTGCAACGTCACTCGGCCAGTTTCGCTTTCATTTGCTGCCGATGACGACGACGACGACGATGACGACTGCAGAGTCACATCCATCTCGTTGCGAGCGAAAGAAACAAAAAGAAAGGCTCGTGTCGGGCCAATCAAACTGGAAAATTGGAAAAACGGCGAGGAAATTTTATAAAGGCCCAATGATAGCACACTTACTGCACAGTTGTCGCTCGGCCGCCGAACGCGAAAGTGAAAAGCTGCATTTCCCCCAACGAGAGTAAAAGTGCAATGGCATTCAGGCTTTATCCGGTGCTCCTTCTGTTTCTACACCTCAGCCAGGCCATCAAAGTGCAGGATGGAGTTCCTTCCAGCAGCACAGTGAGTCCCACAGTGTATAGGGTTTCCAAGCCGGAGCCCAAGAAGCCGGAGAATCGAGTTCCAGCGCATCTGCAGGACATTCGTCCTGGCTATGTGGACGATGACGCGGGCGATGTGATACGGATCATCGAGCCACCGCAGCACTTTCAGCAGCTGAAGAGGCTGCGCCACCGACAACCAGGCGGTCCTCCAGTGATTTGGGAGCAGCCTCGCAAGGTGGTGACCAACAGGGCCAAGGTAGTGGCCCCTGGTGATCTGCTGACCCAGGAGACGCAGCTTCAGAACCACCTGAGCTCCCCTAATCAGCTGCAAATACCCATGGAAATCCTTGCCTCTGTGAGGAAAACCGAGCGTTTGCTGCAACGTCAGAGACAGAAGGGACCGGTGGTGAGACAACGCCACATCCAAAGGCAAAGTCACACTCTGATTTCCCAGAAAAGCCTCGAGCAGCAGCTGTACCATCGTGGACAACAGCATAAGCTACGAGCTGTGCTAAGTCGGAGCCAGGAGCACAAGAGGAACAAAAGGGTCAAGAGGGAGCTAACAGAAGGGAAGGAAAACCCCAATGGAGAAGGTAACAAGAGGCAGGGAAATGCGGCATATGATGTGGCACAGGGCCTCAAGCTGGTGGCTCACATTGGAGACCTCCTGAAGAATGCCACCCTGTACTTGCCCGAGAAGGGTGCCACCAACGAGGTCACCCCCTTCCCCAAGAGGTCACCGTTGCAGCAGCAGTGCAGCAACGCCACCAACTGCGACAGCCGGCGACGTCGCCAGAGATTATTTAAGCACCAGGCCAAGTCAGCGGGGCGGGAAAAATTTAAGGAGAGGCGGCGCCACTTCCGCAATGAGGCAACAACCACGACAACCGAGACAACGACAACCACGACCACTGGCAAATCACCACCGGTAACAGCGTCGAGTGCTTCCGGAACTCCGCTCGCCAGTCGCCTGCTCAATTCACGCAAATCCAAATCCAAATCGCCAAATAACCACCTTGCTCGCAGCGATGATTCCATACTCTATGCGGATGTGATGACTAATATACGCAATTTGTGGCAGGAGCACGACCTCCTTGCGGCGCCCAGGTTCATTGCCCCCGGCGAGGTGGCCAACAACACGGACTACCGTGCCCTGGACGTGTACCTCAAGGAGCTGGATGATCTGGCCAAGAAGCTTCCTACGGTGGCGCCCATCACGGGACTCAATCGCGAGGAACTGGAGCGGGCCACGCCCACGCCCAGTTGGTACTTGATCAACGAGGAGGGAAGGATCTATGAGACCCGGCTGGACAGTCAGACGAAACCATCTTCGGCTCTGTTCCATCGGTTCCCCGATATGCCAGAGAACAAACAGAATGCGTCCACATTGGACTGGGAATAGGTACCTACTTCATGTCCTGTTTAATTAGTTTTTATTAATTTATTTAGAAGGAATAAAGTATAAGTAATGGAAGGAACAAATTTGGCTCTTAAATCTTTCAGTGGAACAGAAAAGTAAACTGGAAGTTAAATCTATTTTAGGTTCGCATGGACTGAAATAAGGGGGTTTTTAGAAAGATTTAAAATTCAAATAGGTTCTAGTAACTTAATTTATTAGAAACGTGTTAATCTGTTGGTTAAAATTAGATTCAAATATTTACAAAAGTTCAAACTTTAAGCGGAATATTATGCTGATTTCCTCGATGTATTTATTATTTACTTAGAAGTCAACGCATAATAGCCGTGGAATTCTCCACCTTCCTCCGAGGTTCCCCCAAGCTCTGTCAATGCTACATCTCCGGGGGTCGTGGATTCTCGCTGGGCAACCAAGCATTTAATTCTGCTAATTACAACGACGCTGCCTCCAGTCCCAGCCCAAGTCGCAAGTTCTTGGCTAATGCGGCAATTTAGATAAGCCCAAGCCGAAAAGTGGCAATTAGCCCCGAGCTCGGACGGTCGGCGCGACGTGCGAAACGCATTGTATGGAGCCCTGACCCCGCCTAACATGCAAACTTGTGAGAAGATTTTCGGGGCTATTAAAATAGTTGGGGGGAAACAGTACAGGAAAATCAAATGGCTCAGATGAAGCGGAAGAAAACACCTGACCTCTCTTTCCGCGCGGGAAGTAGAACTCGCCCTCAGCCCAATTTCAGGTAATGCGCATACGGTTTCGTGGCTAATTTTATGGGGATGCCAGCTTTTAGAGGTTTGACGTTAGATTTTGTGAGCGACCACATTTTCATTTCCACATTCGTTTTTGGCTACCCGCAAAAAACCAACAGCCAGACACTTTTTGGGCTGCTCTTTTTTATGGGATTAGAATGTTGTTCAGCCACTTTGACACAGAATTATTTAATTTATAGAGCGTGTGTTAGTTTTTTATGATTATTATTTAGTGTGTTGGCGGGAACTGCTGATAAATTAGAGTGGAACGCGAACGCGAGTAGGGAATCGCTCCATATTATGTAACCAAATGTGGGGATGGCCCAAGAAATGTGTTTTTTTCGAGGCACACTGAGAATTTCTTGTGAATGCTGTGAGTTGCTTGAGGAAATTGGATAACTCTTTTGGGCGTATCTGTTTGATTTATGGATGTGAAATAAGTTTAAATCTTAACTAAGATACATTAACTTATATTATTTGTATTTTCTGCTAAATGTTAACTAGTAAAGGGAAACCCAAAGAACTCCCTCGGCCATTGAGCCACTCGTGGGCATCCCTGGCTGCTAGCTGAGTGGTGTGACTTTTCAGCAAAAAGAACCCCAGAAAAGCAAAGAGTAGAGAAGAGAGCCACTGCCCATTGCGACATTGACCCCGCTGATCACAGACAACAGACGACAGACAACAGAAGGTGGGCGGTGGGTGGCTGGCGCACAGAGGTAAAGGCAAGAGGGCAAGATGTGGGCAACAAAACAAGCAAACGCAAGTTGGCCCAAAGCATTGTAATTAGCAGTCGGTCATGCAAGAAATTCATTGATACTTGGGGGATTTTTGGCGGAGCGCGGGCTGCTGCATTGTTAGAAGCACACGCAGTTTAGGTGGAATCGCCCAAATTGGAGGGGAAAAGCGTTTTCGCTCAGACAATTGTTTTGTCGCTGGGCATTGATGGCAACGGCGTTGCAAGAATCGCTTTTTGGCCATTATAAAAGCCCGCTGCACGCTCCCAGCGTCAGTCAGTCAGTTGTTGTAAGCCCCGAGTGGCATTTCCACCGTCAACGTTTGTATTGCTTAAAGGAAATCCGCCGTAAAACCCTCCTCAACACGATGTTCCAATCGAGATTCCTGTGCCTGCTGCTCGTTTTCGGCCTTTTGGCTTTGTTCTTGGGCGGATCCGAGGCCCTGCCACGTCCCCAGGAGGGCCGGGAAGAGGGCGGTGACCAGGAGGTGGCCGTGGAGGCGGAGGAGAAGGACCTGGATGGAGCCGCCTCCTTCGGATATGGATACTACTCGTCGCCGTACCTGGGTGGATACTACGGCGGCGGATACTGGCCGCACTACAGTGGCAGTTACTACGGAATTGGTAAGAATAAAGCATACAAATATAGTATCATCTGATCAGTGATATAGGTTGAAAGCTAGAAGCTTGGATAATATTTAATTTCGTGAAGACTAACAAAGTACTTTTCTTTACGCATAATATAAATGTCTATGTCTTAAATTCTATGCCTTAAATCCAAGATCTTGAATTAAATATTATTCTCTTTAAACCCAATCAACAGGCTATCCCTACTACGGTGGCTACTATGGATTGCATCACCACCACGGCCACTATGGACACTACTTCTAAGGCGGGACTAACGCCACAAATAACAAAACACAAATAGAAAGAAGAATCTTTTCCAGCCTCATTAGAATCTTAGCGGCACCAAACTCCATCCAGCACCAGCTCGACTATAGAGAGACCTAAGTAGAGAAATAGAATCAGATTGAAGATAGCGTTAATAGCCGGCACTAGCCTCAATAGCCAGACGATGCGTTCTTGACCGGATGGCCAACAGATTAATTGCACTGCCCCCCCTGCGCAAGGATAATTGCTTCAATTAAGCAGCAAAAAACATACACAAAAAAAGTACAACAAACCGAAACAGACAAACTGAATATTACATAAATAAATGTTATGATTTGTACAAATTAATGCCTGCGCTTCTGATGGCTACCGTTGATTGTATTTATTTTTATTTCGTACCAGCGTCTGTGCTATTTTATGTCATCGTAAAAGCCGCTCTGAGAAGTCAATCACGCGGGGGCACCCAGCTAATTAGCAATTCAAATGGGGCCACCAAACATTTGTTTTATATCGTTGGCCTAATCTAATTAATAGGGGTTTTATTTCAGAGGCAAATTAACTGTACAAATTGCCAAGAACTGAGTCGTTAAGGGGGCAGCACGGCACAGCACAGAGCAACAAGTAAGTGTTCAACACGGCGTATGCGTAATTTATGAGTGGCTTACCATAAATCGCTTAAGACGATCGGATCTCGCGGTTATTGTGTAAGCCAAGTGTCTCAAATTCTGAAAATAAAACCCGCTGAATGCTGGCGGTGCCCGAAACAATTTGTCTTGATCGGATTTTGACAGGCAACAATCGGATATTGGAAGTCAGACAGACGTCAAGTCGGAAAGGTCACGGAAGTGATGGACAATGGACAATGGACGATGGACACTTCGAAGATAAACTGGCGGCGGACGGCGAGAATGGTGCGACAATAATCGTTTGATTTCACGGAGAAACCTTTGCGTGAATAAGCCAGATCAAAGGTCATTCGGTAGCCGAGAACCGTATGTCTGTTGACACTTTTCTTCTGTCCGAAACGAGAACGTTTTTTTTTGGACGCGTATTCATATTCCGATGGCCAGCCTTAATAATAGCGTTAAATTGGCCATTAAAAGATCGTTTAGCATTTCATTGTTGATCCGAAGCGTGACCAAGCAGATAAATATTGCTTAAATATGATTATTATTTATTCATCAATTTTTTTTTGTTATATAGCCATCTCAGCAACATGACTCACTCGAGGTCTAAATTTCATTAAGATCGCGTCCGAATAGACGCAAAACTTGTTTTAATTAGACTGTGGAAGACTTCTGTTTATTTTTTTTTCTTTTGCTTTTGTGTCCAAATAAATTAAGCCAGCTGACGCTATCGCCGATATTCATTGCACTTTCTCACAGTCCAGCGAGTTCTGGCTTCTCTAGATCATTCAGCAACAGACCAAAAATGATCAGCCAAATAATATGGCTAATTGATGATTTGTTTTGGCCAATTTTACCTATGACTCTTAGCATTTGGTGGCCCCTTCTAGGCCAAAGAAAGAGATATTGAAATTCATTGAAATCAAATCGTTGCTACATTGTTAAGTGGAAAAACCACTGGAATTCTCATTCCATGGTCTTCATTGTTGTTTCGCTGAGTTATTGTGTCTTGTGTGGTATTTAATTTGGGCAACGGCCACTCGAGTTCAAGTGCACGAAATGGGAGAAGTAGAGCACAGTGGAAATAAAATGAAAAAAAGTTAAACCAATAATTTGAATGTAATATAGGAAAATATAAAAAGATATTGGGTTTATTGTACCCAAAGTGGTTTTGTGTCCACTGTGCACTTACCATATTTATTTCTCTTCGAGATTACACATAAAACCGAACTAGTAATTTGATTCGTATCCGAGTATTTGTCTGCTCAGCCATGCGTGGGCAGCTTTATAACTCAATTAGATGCTAAGGCGATCATCATTAGCGGGCCATGGGGCGACTGCATTCAAAATGCACTCAGCACTTGATACGTTAATAATTTCAGTATTGTAAATTATCAATCTATATGCCGAAGGCATTAAGACCCCGTCAGCGAGACGGCTTAAAGGTGTCGCAATCTCGGGGCTTCAGCGTTCGTGCTGAGAAGTTCCTGCTGGGACAGGTTCGTGTCTTAAGTCTTTCGTCTGGCGGGGAATTATCATGTCAGGCACGTCGCATTTGCGGTCGAGCAACTATCCCCATCCGCAATCTTGTGGCAGTCCCGATTCGATTGTTCCTTGCCACCAAGGTCGCTGCGAGCTGGACGCACTTGAACCCTGCGGATGTGTACACAGAGAAAAAATTCTTACGAGTTTTCTGTTTCAGTGAAAATGAAGTTATCCTAATGGGTATACCCTATGCAGATAAAGACCCATTAACCCTTAGATTAATGTTTAATTAATATTCAATGATCTTAAAACATTTAGATATACAAATTACTATATTACCTTAGTTTAAATAATATATTAAGAGCTGCTATTTCCTTTAAGTTAGCTATATATATAATTATAGATATAGAAGTTTCTTTGTTATTTTCAACCTGGTAGTTATGGTTAGGTAGTTATGCTGCACCCTTCGAATCTCAGCCAGTAAATTAAACATTTCTCTTTCAAAAATTAATGCAAATTTCCCTTGACAACATTTCTCTCGTTTTCTGTGCATTCATCCTTTTATTGGCCCTCGAAATTGGCCATTGAACCTGCATCAAAACTTGTTTTCCCTCGGCTTCTGATAGTGTTTTGCGGCAGCTGGCATTTGTGGTTAAAAGCCGAGGCGACTTGAAAGCCAACAGGGGGGACTTGGCCGGATTGTAATGGTAAACATTTTGCATACCAAAGGCATTAAAATCTTTTGGCTTTGACCTTGCCCAGCCCGATGCTCGCGTAGGTGAATAGAGCTCCGCAGGGAGCTGGGACTGTTTCTGTTTCTGTTTCGGATACAGTCTCAGCCAGGGTTTTAGTTTCTTTGTATTAATGTGTGTGGCATGCTCGACTTGGCAGGCGGCAAGGGCAATCAATTGTGGCAGAAACGGCGGAGAGTCCGCTCCAAATGCAACCGACCAGAAACGCGCCCGAATAAAGAGAATAAGCGCGTATCTGTGTCTGCTCGTTATTTAATTTCCAGTCAAGCTCTTTAATTAGCTGTTAACTTCCGCAACATTTGCGCCAAAGAACGCTTGTCTCGCCAAAATAAGACAGAAATACTGAGAGATATAGCCAACTCCCAGCCATGTAGTATCTAGGTATCCATTTATTCGCTGTGGGTGCGTTCACTGGCTGAATGTGATTTATGAACGCCGAGTTCCATAAATATTTACGGCAATTGTTTCGACTTCGATTTGGCGGGCCAGTTTAGGCTTTAATTAAGCGCCGTTCAGTTCTGCCTGAAATCTAAATCAAAAGTTTCCATTAGCTGCAGCCAAGTGCTGACAGGAAGTTCTCATCTCGGTTCTAGCCATGAATTATGACCAAGTTTGTACGTCGGTCACAGCGAGCGATGCGAAGCGATTTAGAAAGGCGAAATCCTGTGCCCCTAAGGTCACCTTCTGCTCGAGAATCGGGCCGAGAACCCGTTCCCAGTCACTTCCTCCTTTATAACAGGATCGCACTCGGGCCCTGGGTCGGATTCCCCTCCATGTGCTGGCCATTAAGCGCGCCGATTCTGGTTCTCAACCCCAGCGACCTTGGGACGAGAGTGCAAAAAATCCGTTCAGATGCTCCGATGCCTCTCTGTGTAGGCTGCAATTAAGCTGAACTTGTTATGGTCGCCGGTTTCACTTCGGTTTACTCACCAGTCGCCGGGCTTTACGACCGACAAAAATGTGTTTAACGAAAACGAACCGACTTCGCCTCAACCAGGCACCCGACCATCCATCCATCTCCCCTCGCTTTCAGCTAATCGCCCCGAAAGTTGTTATGAATTTGTCAGTAAAATTCATTACATCAATTGCGGATCCATTGTCACAAACGTAATTAGATCTTGATGAATGGACCTTTGTGGGTGGTTCCCTCTAACGGGAGGGGTATGCCAACTTCTTGGAGGAGTTGGTCATAGTTGCCAGTCACTGAAATATTTTTAAATTGTCTTTTTTGTTGCCAGAGGGTTTTAAGTTAAAACTTTTTTTTTTTTGAATATTTAAGAATATTTTAGAAACCCCGTTCATACAGAGAGTTTTATTTTGAAGTTAATTAACACAATTTCAGCGACACCCACACATTTAATTGTTGAAATTATGTGGGAAGAAATTCGCCAAAACACTAAACTAAGAAATAATTATTTTTGAAATATTAAATACTTTTTTAATATTCAATTTTTCTTTAAACTATATATGAGGGCTTAGAAGGAATCTTATGTAACTAAAATTGAATATTCCTGTAAACCCTTTAATCATTTTATGATATTGTAAGTAAATACTTAAATAAAAGAGTACCTAATTTAACACACATTCTGAATCCATAAGATATTTGTAACCTAAATTAAATTAGCTCAGTCCTGTGACATTTATCTCTCGATAAACACTTTCTGGCTTATCTCATCGCGGGAATCAAAGACACTTCTCATTTCAGAGTATGACAAACGGCGCCCTCTCAAATTTTACTTTCATTTGTCATCTTTGATTGTTTATTTATTTGTGAGTATATTGTATCAGTTCGATTTATACAAGTGCTAAAGCGCCCGGAGGTTTAATGAACTGTTGGCGGATTTGTTTTGGGTGAAAACCATTGGGGCTGAATCACCTGCTGATTATTATTATTTATTTTATTTTTGCTACCTCCGTTGGTTGTTGGTTTTATGAGCGTTTACCTTGCGGTCGTCGGTGGCGAATAATTTGTATGCCATGGGCGAAATTGTCACAGCGAAATGCATAAAGTCTTCGGGTGGTTTTATATTATTTATGGCACGAGTCCAGGGAATTTTAACCAGGTTCTAGCCGCATCCTAGTGGCCAGTGCTGTAATAAAGCATTTATAAACATAAGCTTATATTTTCTGCTGATTTATTGTTTTATTTTGCTTGGCCAAATGTGTGCAATCAAAGGCTTAACATTCTTGAGTGTTTTTCGCATTTACGAGGAGATGCTAAAAAGCTGTTATGGGGTTTGAGTTTTGTCTAGTTTTTAGTGCTAAGCGGATTAGGTGAATAGAATTTCTAGCTCCACACGACGGAAACCCGGCTCATCTCTGCTCCAGCTCCAGCTCCGCAGTTTTTAATTATCGGCCAGCTATAAACGATCTCAGCTTCAGTTAAAGTCGTTAATGGCATTTCATTATGAGCGCAGTGCGGCTGAAAAACATAGTTTTGAAAGTTGAAATACTTGAGTCGAATCAAATGGCTGTTGTACACACCGCATCTTGTACGGGCAATCTTCCGGTTTTCGTTCGATTTATGATTATTATTAATAATTGAATTTCTATTTGTTCGACGAGCAGCGAACACAGACCAGCATCTTTCCGCGGCTTTGTTTCGCTTGCAGGGTTTAAGGTTTTTTCTAGGTTTTTTTCTTAGCTTTTGTATTTAGAGCTTAATTTAATGGAATCAACAATGGAGACCGTTGGCTTGATCGATTGTCTAATTTGTCAGCCAAAGGATTAGTACGAAGATCAACATTAATAAGCCATTAGAAGCGGCACGAACAAGGTTTCTCCCCCTCGCCCGATCGATCACAAAGGGTGCAGTTCCGTTTGATTGATGAAACCGAAGCTATCGGATCGCTTTTCACACTTTTGGCCAGCTCCACATCTACTTCTGCCTCATTTCCCCTGATAGTTTCTTGACTGCCATTTAAGGTCATTCAACAGCCCAAATAAAAGCGAAACCCGCTTCGAGCTTCAATTTGCGGTGTTTGGGGGGTTCTTTTTGCACTCTATCGATATTTCGATTCGATTTTCGGAAATTCAAGGCCATCGCATCGCAGCTCACTTCAAACGGTAGCAAAACTGCAAGGCGAAGATAACGAAGTATTTTGGCACGCTCGCGATGAAAAGAGGAGGTTTTTAAGAGGTTCGACAGATAATAGCAGAGTTTAGTACGAAATGACGGGCGCTTTTTAAAATAATGTTCAATGGTAAATAAATAACTTATTTATTTATATATCATCCTTTTACGGCTCGTTTAAATCAGCATTTGACTTAGTTTTCAGCTTATTTAAGTCTCAAAATTAGTCATCATTTGTTGTTTTCATCTTTTCGTCATTCAGCGAAATTCTTAAATTTAATTAACTTGAACTTGTAAATCATGAGCTCAAAGTATATTGCCTGAGATCTTGAAAGCTTGACTGGGAGTCGTTAGAAAGTTTAATTATGCTGAGTTAATTTTAATTAAGCTGTCTGAAAATAAACGTAAGGTTTAAGGTTTAAAAAAGCTAATTTTTAAGGCACATTAAATTTCATAAATTACTGAAATACCCATTTACATCCTTATTGATTACAAATTGTTTTACCCTTTTCCTTAATCTATTTTCCCAACTAAGATACTCGTTCAACTCCTCCGTTTCTTCATCTTTTTTGTGTACATTTTCTTAATTTTCTTTATTTTCCTGCTTTGAGCTTTCTGTAACTGTCCAAGGTCGTGCCATTGCTATTTTTGGCGCATAATGATGGCAATTTGTAAGCCAATTTGCGGGCTTCTTCTGCAGTTGGCCAGGCGCAAACTTCCAGTTTGTCTTAGACTGCCTAAAGTTGGACTGGGCGGAGTTTCAAGATCGATTAGCACCCTGACGTCTGGCTAATTGTGGGCACGCACGAAGCCCAGCTCTAGTTCCGAATTCCACTGCTACAGGTGGTCTGGTCTGCAATGCTCAGCTTGGATAAAGTGAGAGAAAATAAGCCCAGTAGCCAAGAAAATTAAAAAAAAAGTATAAATTTAAAGAAAATATTTTGTTATTTTTAGCGTAATGGTGGAAAAATAATGTGTTATTTTAAAAATATTTTTTAAAGAGTTATATTTCATATTCAGCAATATAACAAATTATCATTCTGTAGAGACCAAAATCTGTTTTAATTTAATGAATTCCTTATTTTAAATAAATTCTTTACATACCCTTGAACATATTAATATAACCTTGTCAATAAAATTTACAGAAATCGCAAACATAATCCCATTTCATCTAAATTCTATAGAATTGATCTACCATTCTCCTAGGGCCAGTTGGGAAGTCTACGGTTAAGAAGGTATAAATAAAATTGTTAAATATATTTAAAGACCATAGTAATATCTTAGCAATATCTGTACCAGCTAAAGATCAAAATCAAACCGACTTATAAAACTTAATTCCTTCGATCAACATTTAAGATAAATTTTTTTATCTGTGGGATCGCTCACCCGGCTGCACTGCGCATGCGTGGCGAAGCGTCAGAGGCAGAGGCAGAGTCTGAGGTGCCGAGCGTCGCCTTCGTCGGCGGTCTTCGGCTGCGACAGCGATCGCTCTTATAAATACGCCGGGCGTCGGCGCAGTTTTTGTTATTTGAACTTCAAATCTGCTCGAGTTCGCTTCGTCGCTGGCGACACGCGCGCGTTTTCCTAGCGATTTTGGCCGCCTGAACGCGGCTCTACCGATTTAGTGTGTGTGGTCGCTTACAAGTGGGTAGCTGTTGCCATAAACAGAGTGACTTCTATATGGAACACTCGCTCGGATGTAAACCAATGATCGAAAATGTATATTTTAGGTGCTGACGCAAGTGCTGAAAGTTTCTAGTTGATCCGCGGAATACCGGGGTTGCATCACGAATCGAGAATGAAGATGGTGAGTGGCAGTGCGAACCGGGTGCCGACGTTTAGGCCCCAGAAATAGCTGAACAATCAGGCCATAATCGTAACTAGAATCCCAGAGAATTCACACTTTTTTTCGGGGTGCAGTTGCCAGTGGCAGCGGCAGGCTGCAGGTTGCAGTTGCACTTACAGCTGGCCCGCTGGCAAAGGCAAAGGTAAAGGCAAAGGCATCCCATGAGTTGTCTGTCAAACAAAATTGCCCAACGCCAAGAGTTTCTAAAAAGCGACAGCGTCGAAAAACAAACAAACTTCAGCGACGCTGAACAGCCAGCGGAGAAGTAGGAGTCGCATGGTAAATTTGCATAAATGGCGCTACAATTGAGGAAAATCGGTACAAGTACAAATAAAAAAACAGAAAACAGCTGGCAGCAGTCATCAGTCAGAGACGAAGACCGAGACATACACCCAAAGAAAATAGAACAATTTTCAATTGATTAATAGGAGAATGATTTGGGTTGCTAGGTAAGAGGAGAGTTTAATATAAACTACTCAAAATACCTATGCAGGAGAATCGTAAATATTTTGGTAAAAAGAAATCAAAAATGTTCAAAAACTATTATTTGAATTATTACCTTTAAAACCTTCCGAACAAAATGAAATATTAGTGTAAATTGTTTAGATCCAGAATATAACACAACATAAATATTTAGATTTGTTCTTAATAAAAAAGATAAGGTTCAGATCATATTGTGCTAAGTTAGTATCAAAATGTTGCGTATTTTATATATTGGTTAACTCCTTAGACGATATCAGACTATCAATCTATTTTCTGAATTAGTTTTAATTTATTCATAATCTTCCATTGTTAGTTTCCTTGGTTGTTATTATTTTGTATAATATTTTTAATACATCTCAAAGTAGACACATTATATGAAAGGGTATAATTTATTTTTACACATCCGTGTACATTTTATTTATGTTTTACCCTTAATTACTATCCCTATTTCAATTTATTGATAAATTAAAACAAAAAACCAAAATGAATAACACAAATTTCTTTCCGTGCAGACCTGCCGCAACGGCAACTGCATTGGGTGACTCCGCCGACTCTGAAGTCGACCGAGTCCCCTCCGAATCTCCGCCAATGACTGACTCACTCGAGGGCGACTCCAAGCGAATCCGCACGGCGACCGGAAGCGCTCATAACACAGTGATCTTCACGCATGCGCGTGTTCTTGGCCATTTCAAGAGCGGTGGCCCAGAGGCCCAGAAGAGGGCCAGCAGATTTGGCAACCTGCCTGTGGCCTCAAGTCTTCGTTAGCTTGAGCTTTGGCTCTGACGCTTGAATGAGTCAATGGGCAGCAGAACTCAGCCAGTCAGCCAGTGTTGAGCAACCGCAATTAACGCCGAGCGTAGAAACTGATTTTCCCCCAAGGTCGTCACACCACACACACATAAGTAGATGTGCTGGCAGTGGCTTTATGGCACTTCACACGCCTCAATTGTGACAATTAACGCCCCCCAGTTGGCGGCATTTGTCGCCCGGATTGCCTAAGGTTTTGTCTCCGTTTCTGCTCGTTGTCTCTGGAGAATGACTCGACATGACTCGGGCAGATTCTAGCCAAGGCACACCTCGAGCTGCACAACCTCACCCACTTTACACACACATTATGTTTCTGATTTTATGTGGAGAATTATGCCGAGATGACGCCGCACATTCGCTCTGCTCGGCATTTTGTAATGGGTGCTTTAATTGCGGGCTTGTAAGCCCGGCATGGAGAAGCATTCAATTAAGGTCAACAGGAAAACGGATATGTATCTCTTAATTCGCTCGGACCATGTTTATTCGGATTACCTAAAAAATCCGCCGGATTACCCACTTGGGATCGGTCTAAATGAATATTAAAGCAGAGTATCCGACTACGCCCGAGAATTATTCATGTTATGCGACACCTGAGTCAGTGCCATAAAAAGATTTCAGCACAAAAACTTAATTGGGTTCTGACTTTAATGGACATACACATCTCAGCGCGAGTTGTCAACTAATAACGAAATAAAAACGAAAAACACGCAAAAAGATACATTATTTTCGGCCCGAGTCAGAACTAGTTTCGATTCTTGCCACAACCTGCGGAGAGATTGGCAAATCCGTCGGAGCTTAAGGCCCGACAGCTGACAAGCCGCTTGAGTGAGACGAGTGGCATTTTTCCATAACCATCTATCAGCAGCGAAGAGTCTGGGACGGAAAAAACAACACCTGAAGAATCATAAATCCATAAGAACATGCGTGGGAGACTCTAGACTATTTCCATTTGATTGAGATGATCTGTGGTGCGGCTTTTGTCTCGTTTTTGTTTCTTTATTGTATGACTTTTGGCCATTGTCTCGATTCAATTAAGGTTTCATTTTAATGACTAGTCTTTAACGACTCTCCATCTCGAAGCGCACTCGTAGAAGCCGTTTAAGTTGAAGTTTATTTTTAGTTTTATTTTTTTGCCAAATTTATGTGTTTCAATTTGGGAAATGGAATTCCGGGTTCCAAAGATTGCACAAAGCTGCCTGCTGCTCCGTAAGTCCTCTTATCGGTGGCTCAATTAGTGCTCTGCCGATTTGATAGTTTTCGTATTTACATAAAGCCAGAGTGGAGCCTAAAACTAATTAGATTTTAGCATCTTCGTGGGTTTATCGAACCGGTCGGCGTGACTCTGGTGTTTTGATCGCCACGAGGCCATTCACACCTGCCAACTATCTAGAACATTTCTCGGCGGCTGCTGCTCTCAGTTCGATAAACCCGCCAATGGCCAATGCCGTGTGGCAGATGCGTCGACCTTGACGCAGCTATTAGCTTTTAAATCATATTTGTTGTCTAAACGGCGTTTAAAATGCAACCACATGCGGGCTGGGCCTCCGCCTGTGGAAATAATCAATCAAGCGCAGGCAATTAGCGAAAATATGCGTTTAATTTGAGTCTCGGCCGGCCAATCAATAATGTGCGTGAAGAGCCTTCGCCGAAGGTGGCCTAATTGGGCCGCCAGCCTCGTGGCGGTGGTGCGAATTCCTTTTGGCCAAAAGCCGCTGGTGTCAATAGCTGACACAGCCATTTGCCAAATTGTCGAGCCTTAATTATATGCGGAAATTTTCGACGCCGTTGCCGCGACACTGAAAATCGCCATAAACGGCCGAGGCCCACGTAAATATCGTCCGTCACTCGCTAAATGCGCAGAAATATAGATATAGAAAGATATATAGAGATAAAAATTAATGTCCAAGACTCTGATTTAAGACCATTAAGGTTTTCGCCAGCCAATCACTAACTGATGTCTCTCTCTGCTTCTCCGCAGCCACTCGGTGTGCTTAGTCTGGCTTTGATCGCCCTAAGCCAGAGCTACTTAGCTGGGGCCCAGGTAAGTGGAAGCGCTCGGAGCGACACCAGTCTGGACGCGGTCAGCTAATTGACTCTTCCACAGGGCTACGACTATCCCCAGCCCAAGGTGCCCTTCACCGATGGCTACTCCTACCCACAGCCAGCGATCCCCTTCCCGCCACCGCCAGCTCCCAAGGTGGTAGTGTCTAGTGGATACTCTTACCCCAAGCCGTCGATTCCCTTCCCGCCGGAGCAGCCCAAGTACCAGCCACCGGTTCAGCAGATCATTCCGCAGGAGCCGAAGCTGGTCACCAGCGGATACTCCTACCCCAAGCCGGCGGTTCCCTTCCCACCGCCGCCGCCACAGCCGAAGCAGCAGGGGTACGACTACCCCAAGCCCGCCGTCCCGTTCCCACCGCCAACGAACCCACCGCAGAAGTACCTGCCGCCCACGAATCCACCACCGCAGCCCAAGTCGGGCTACGACTATCCAAAGCCAGCCATTCCGTTTCCCCCACCAACTGCTCCGCCACAGAAGTACCTGCCGCCTGTGACCACCACTACTCCTGCTCCACCACCGCCGCCACCGAAGTACCTGCCACCGCCGCAGGTGAAGTCAGGCTATGACTACCCCAAGCCGGCCATTCCATTCCCACCGCCAGCTCCCACCAAGTACCTGCCACCTGTGGTGCCCACCACCCCACCCGCACCCAAATACATTCCCCCACCAACTCCCGCCTACATTCCCCCGCCGCAGCCCAAGTCTGGGTACGACTATCCCAAGCCCGCCATCCCATTCCCACCACCCACGAACCCACCGCAGAAGTACTTGCCTCCAGTGACCACTACCCGTGCGCCACCTCCACCACCACCGCCGAAGTACCTGCCTCCTCCACAGGTGAAGCAGGGCTACGACTATCCCAAGCCCGCCATTCCATTCCCACCACCAACTGCACCACCACAGAGGTACTTGCCTCCAGTGACCACTACTCCAGCGCCACCTCCGCCTCCGCCTCCACCAAAGTACCTGCCTCCTCCCCAGGTGAAGCAGGGCTATGACTATCCCAAGCCCGCCATTCCGTTCCCCCCACCCACGAACCCACCACAGAAGTACCTCCCACCTGTTGTGGTCACTCTGCCACCACAGCCCAAATACTTGCCACCCGTGAAGCCCACAAGCCCACCCCAGCCCAAGTACTTGCCGCCTCCCCAACCCAAGTCGGGTTATGATTATCCCAAGCCCGCCATTCCATTCCCACCACCCACGAACCCACCACAGAAGTATCTGCCACCTGTTGTGGTCACACCTCCGCCACAGCCCAAGTACTTGCCACCTGTTAAGCCCACAAATCCACCACAGCCCAAGTACCTGCCACCTCCGGCGCCCAAGTCGGGTTATGATTATCCCAAACCCGCTATTCCCTTCCCACCACCAACCGCTCCTCCCCAAAAGTACTTGCCACCCGTGACAACAACTTCGGCTCCGGTTACGAAGTACCTGCCGCCAGCAACGAATCCACCCACGCCCAAGTACTTGCCACCTCCTCAGGTGAAGCAGGGCTACGACTATCCCAAGCCCGCCATTCCCTTCCCACCACCCACGGCTCCTCCGCAGAAGTATCTGCCACCAGTGACCACTACTCCGGCTCCGCCACCACCACCTCCACCCACGTACCTGCCACCTCCCCAGGTGAAGCAGGGCTACGATTACCCTAAGCCCGCCATTCCGTTCCCACCACCCACGAATCCCCCGCAGAAGTATCTGCCACCTGTTGTGCCCACCAGTCCCCCCACGCCCAAGTACCTTCCTCCTCCGCAGGTGAAGCAGGGATACGACTATCCCAAGCCAGTCATCCCGTTCCCACCGCCCGCCCCCAAGATCGATGGCTACTCCTACCCCAAGCCGGCGATCGCCTTCGACTTCTGAATCCCTGGGTCCCTGTATCCTTTGATCCCGATCCCAGAATCCCATAAGCCCGAATTCCTTCATCCTCCGCCCGGCCACTCATCACTGATTAAATGACACAATTGCCTCTGTGTGCGCATAGTGATCCTTAGGAACGTACGAAATTGAATAATTGTAATTAACTGTAATAATTTAATTTAAAACCTATCTTTAATGATGTACCGGGGATCTTGCCTGCGGACTCTCCAATCGAACTTAGTCATTAAAATATGTTTATTAAATTTATGTTTTAACGATTACGCGATGCTGCCGAAATAAAACGATAATGTGAATATTTATGTTGGATATATAATTGATTTGGATGGGAAGGTATTTATGATTAGATATAATTAATGAAATTGGTATTATAATTTCATTAATTTTATTTAATCATAAATTTGATTGATACTCAATGAAATTTTCATTCATAATATATCAAAAAAGATACAGTCACAACAGAAGACTAAAAAGTAACTTAAAGATGAAGATTGACCTAAAAGGATACAGAGAAATCCTTAATAATAACCATTCTATAACGAGACGAGAACCTGTCTATAAAGTAACTTTAAAATTAAAAAGAAACAAAGGAAATTAGTGAAATTGTCTCATTAAGGACATATCAAGGGCATTCAGATAATTGTTCAAGGCCATAAGACTGAACAGGATATAAGAAAGCCTTGAGAAGCGAACAAAGAAATTAAAAAACGAACCCCAAAGATTCAAAAGTGTCTTCCGCATCAATACCTGTATAAATTTACCCAGAAAAAAGAGACAAATTTCAAAATAAACCATAACACGTAAAAACCAGTTCGGGAAAACATCCTGTTGCTGTCACGACTTAAATATTAATAACTCAGCGGGTTATCGGCAGCTATAAACACAAAAGGTTGTGAAATACAAATAATATCACGCTTTAAAACAAATGAGCTGGGACATTCCCGGCGTGGATTAAGTGAAATATAGCTTGTTAAGACAGTACTTAATTATTAACCCATTAATATGAAATAAAAATCAAACAGTAAAGACATGGCAAGTGAAATAAAACTCACATATTTTTAGGGTTACAGCTCAAGCTACGCTTAGAAGCCGGTGAGTATGCCACATTCTCAGAGCCCAAAAAGTATGCTGCGGATAGATCCTCCTCAGCGACTTTGAACTTGAAGCTTGAGACGACAATGCACTTGCCGAAATAAAATTAATTTCGAGTCATTAAACGGGTTTCCGCATCTCGACCTGAACTAGTTTTCTGAGTCGTTGGCTTGCCTCCGCTTGACGACAGCTCACTTAATAATCACCGAATTTAATAGTCTAAACTTTTTACTTTATTATACGGTTTCATTATTGAACAAATAAGTGTGCTACCATCGGAACATTTGTGTTTCCTGCTTCTTGAATATTAATAAGCCAGTGGAATATTTCTTAATAATCTTTTTTTGGGTAATACTCACCTGATAATGGGTATCACAAGTGGACTAAGCTGTTATTATTAGATAAAAAAGTGTGCTACCATGGGGAACGACCCTGCTTCCGGTTTTATGAATATTAAACGAGTGGATTTTTATAGGGGAATTGATCACTTTTATGTATATGTATAAATATTAATTAAAAACCTACTGTTTCGGTTCAGATGAACCCGATTATTGCCGGCTTTAGTGGAGTAAACCTTTTACTTTATTGTTATCCGCTGTTCCTGTTTCTAGAATATTAATAAAAAAGAGGTGTGCGTATTTTTCAATAATTTTATTCATGACTTTCTCAGTTTTCGTTCCCCAACAATTTCGGTCGGAATGACCGAAAAACCCGATGGCCAAAAGACAGGATTTGGCTCGGTTTGCCGGGGTGCAGCCTCAACGGCGGGGCCGTCTAGTAACGGTGGCGGCGGATGACGCGACGACGCTGGGTCTTGTAGCGGTATCCATCGTTGGAGGAGAAGGTGTGGGCGGGCTCGGAAGCGGCGGTCTCGTAGCTCTCAGCGGGGGCGGAGTAGCTCTCGGCAGGGGCGGAGTAGGACACAGCTGGGGCAGAAGCGGCAGCGGTGTAGCTCTGAGCGGGAGCAGCGTAGGACACAGCAGGAGCCGAGGCAGCGGCGGTGTAGGCAGGGGCAGAGTAGCTCTGGGCAGGAGCGGCGTAGGTCACAGCTGGGGCGGAGGCAGCAGCGGTGTAGCTCGGGGCAGGAGCAGAGTAGACTGGAGCCGGGGCAGAGGCTGCTGGGGGCAGGTACTCGTTGGAGGGCAGGTGGCTCACATCACGACGGTGACGACGGAGGACCACGCGACGCTGGGTCTTGTAGCGGTATCCATCGTTGGAGGAGAAGGAGTGGGCGGGAGCCGAAGCAGCGGTCTCGTAGCTCTCAGCTGGAGCAGAGAAGCTCTGGGCGGGGGCAGAGTAAGACGCAGCGGGGGCGGAAGCGGCAGCGGTGTAGGTGGAAGGAGCGCTGTAGGCGGCAGCAGGAGCGGCGTAGGACACAGCTGGGGCGGAGGCAGCGGCGGTGTAGCTCGGGGCAGGAGCAGAGTAGACTGGAGCTGGGGCAGAGGCTGCTGGGGGCAGGTACTCACTGCTGGGGGCGGAGGCGGCTCCCTGGACTGGGGGCAGGTACTCGCTGGACAGGTGGCTCACATCACGACGGTGACGACGCAGCACGACGCGCTTCTGGGTCTTGTAGCGGTATCCGTCGTTGGAGGAGAAGGTGTGGGCGGGCTCGGAGGCAGCGGTCTCGTAGCTCTCAGCCGGGGCGGAGTAGGACACAGCTGGGGCAGAAGCGGCAGCGGTGTAGGTCTGGGCAGGAGCGGAGTAGGACACAGCTGGGGCGGAAGCAGCAGCGGTGTAGGTCTGGGCAGGAGCGGAGTAGGAGACAGCTGGGGCAGAAGCAGCAGCGGTGTAGGTCTGAGCAGGAGCAGCATAAGACACAGCTGGAGCAGAAGCAGCAGCAGAGTAGGTGGCAGCAGGAGCAGAGTAGCTCTGAGCGGGGGCAGCGTACGACACAGCAGGAGCCGAGGCAGCGGCGGTGTAGGTGGCAGCGGGAGCAGAGTAAGACACAGCTGGGGCGGAAGCGGCAGCGGTGTAGGTCTGGGCTGGAGCGGAGTAGGAGACAGCTGGGGCGGAAGCGGCAGCGGTGTAGGTCTGAGCAGGAGCAGCGTAAGACACAGCCGGGGCAGAGGCAGCCACCGAGTAGCTGGACTCAGCAGGAGCCGAGTAGGAAGCCACAGGAGCCGAGGCGGCGTAGTGGTTGGGCGGCAGGTACTGGTTGGAGGGCAGGTGGCTCACGTCGGCGGCCACGGCGGCTACGAGGGCGCAGATCAGCAGGAGTTTCTACAGACACAGAGGGAAAGAGAGTGTTAATAGGTATCCTGGTGGGCGGGTGAGGCAGCCCGGGAAGTACCATGGTGCTGGGTGCTCGGCTGTCCAGTTGATCGGAGAATGCAAATGGAAGTGATGCTCTGGCCAAAGTTCTGCCGCTTATTTATATGATTCTAATCGCCGGCCTGCGGCAGGAAATTTGCATTTGGCTTTAATTTATGAATTTGTATTTAGTGACACCGCCAAAACATATCCATTATAGTTTTTGCAATCAGGTTTGCAACGGGTTTTCGGTCTTTTCAGCCTCAGCCACCGCATGGAGCCGGCGCGGGGGAAGCCCCCCTGCCACTGGCCGGCAGTTAATGCCTCTAAAGTCCACTCTGGTAATACCTATTGGCCGGGCTAAGATCAGGTTCCATTGTCCCCGCACCCCAGCCGCACTCACTCAATTTCTCCCAGGGCAGCGCGTGCCGCCTCTGATCCATTCCAGCTCAATTTGCTTAATTACCGATAATTATATTGAATACTTTGGCTTAATCAACCGGGAGTTGATCGAGAGGCATCGCCCGGACAATAAAAGCAGATGGGTTGGACGGGCGGGCTGCCGATCGGAGAAATCCTACTCAGTTCCAAATAAAAGCGAAATGACTGCCGAAAAAGGCAATCAACTTGCGGAAATAAATCACGAACTCAATGCCGAAACAATAGCTCTGACTGTCTAAGCCGATAGTATGTCAAAGCTGAATGAAAACTGGAAACAAAAGCACTGAATACACTTTTGAAAGTGATAGCATTTGGACAGATCAAGTCTGAAGAAGTCATAACATATTAAAATGAAACAAAGGAGTATATGTAGTTTTAAACAATGAAATATAGTTCAAGTTCTCATTGTATCTGTAGAGTCCTTTCATAAAAATTAATAAAAACTTTGAGCATATTTTGTAGTTAAATGATCAAGCCCTGATGTCCTCATATTAAATATATAGAAATCGCATTCTATATTTTGTAAATATAAACTAATTTTCGAATGTTAAATACATGATTTAAATAATAAATGAATTACGAAATATAAATCTATATTTCTTTGTATTTCAAAACTGCAGCCATAAGTCTATAATACACACATTTTTGTGATGAATTTGATTCTGAGATTTAGTACTTCAAAAACTGGTTTTAGATCTATCAATAAATAAAAGATAAACCCGAAATCTTAGGAAATCATAGCTTCCAAACGAATACATGTACCCGTAGTCAGATGGGTAAGCGGTCTCCGAGCGCCAGACAGGCTCGATCGTTCAGAGATGAGTGTGCGGAAGCATTGACAGAAATAAATTTAAAATTAATTCGATTATAGATCAGCCTAACATTATTTCCCATCCTGTGGTGGCTAAGCCCATGTTCCCATAATTATAATAAGATCATTTGGCTTAATCCGATTAGAAGGAATATATTTATAGAAACACTTCAATCACTTTGGGATGTCTTCATATTTGGACAGCCACTTATCACGCTTTCGACTAGCTTCTATAGAAGTCAGGTTGTTATTTGGCATATCATAAAAGTGATCCATTCATTTTATGACCCAATCGCATTTCCTTATTAGAAAATGTATAGCTCTTATTATTATAACTTGTTTCACTCTCCGATTTCCACCCAAATTAAGAGCTCTGGTGCTTATGGATTCGTTATAGTATTATTGTATTTGTTGAATGAAAGGGAGGTATTCTAATAGTATTGTCTGCACTCCAAAATGAGCACAAATCGATCACCGAGTGAAGCCGACATCGCTAGATTTAGTGGCGGCGGATCACAACGCGCCTCTGGGTCTTGTAGCGGTAGCCATCGTCGGCCAGCTGGTGGGCGGGAGCCACCTCGACGGTGTTCTCCACTGGGGCCAGGTACTCAGCAGAAGGAGCGGACTGCACGGGGGGCAGGTACTCGTTGGACAGCTCGTTGACGTCACGACGGTGACGACGGATCACCACGCGCTTGTGAGTCTTGTAACGGTAGCCATCATCGGCCAGGACAGTCTCGGGGGCAGCCTCGACGGGAGCGAGGTACTCGTTGGAGGGAGCAGCGACCTCCTGGACTGGGGGCAGGTACTCGTTGGACAGCTCGTTGACGTCACGACGGTGGCGACGGTAGACAACGCGACGGTGGGTCTTGTAACGGTAGCCATCATCGGCGAGCTCATGAGCGGGCTCGGCCTCAACTTCGACGGGAGCGGCAACTTGGACGGGGGCAGCAACCTGGACGGGAGCGGCCACTGGGGGCAGGTACTCGTTGGAGGGAGCTGCGGCCTGGACAGGGGGCAGGTACTCGTTGGAGGGCAGATGGCTCACATCACGACGGTGACGGCGGACAACCACGCGCTTGTGGGTCTTGTAACGGTAGCCATCATCAGCCAGGACAGTTTCGGGGGCAGCCTCGACGGGAGCGAGGTACTCGTTGGAAGGAGCAGCGACCTCCTGGACAGGGGGCAGGTACTCGTTGGACAGCTCGTTCACATCACGACGGTGACGGCGGATCACCACGCGCTTGTGGGTCTTGTAACGGTAGCCATCATCGGCCAGGACAGTCTCGGGGGCAGCCTCAACGGGAGCGAGGTACTCGTTGGAAGGAGCAGCGACCTCCTGGACGGGGGGCAAGTACTCGTTGGACAGCT